>JAOXYL010000086.1:18833190-18850894 GCA_028564955.1 Terapon puta | reverse complement strand
TGTGTGTGTGTGTGTGCGTGCATGCATAGCATGTGTCAGGCTCTTTGGGCTTAGTCGAGTATAAGACACTTAAAGACGGAGCCATGGGAAGCCAAATGGTAACTGTTATGTGTTTATCTGTGGGATGTAATGGCTTTGCTGACAGACTGTAGCTATAGCTGTGCCCATCTATGCATCACTGATGTCATGTAAAAACTTTGTAGGATCGTTCCTTTCTTGAGGGATACGTCTTCTGGGAAAACTCAGCCGTTTTCAAAATGTATGGGCATCAAGCAACCAATTAAGGCTGCTTTGCTTGTAGATCTAAGTTTCAAATTTTACACAGACTAAGCTGAGACTAAACGTGCATTCATTATACTGCCGGGAATTTTGTTAAATGAAGGGTCTCCCCGCTGTGTAATAATATAGTCGTCTTCCTTCTGCTTAACTCTCATATTTCCAGGGTCATTCCCAGATTTCATTCTTGATTGCTTCGTGAAAGTTTTTTATTACATGAGCAAACTGTTTTGTTAGGCATCAAGCACCCACCCCACTGAGCTCCAGCTGTATGACCAGGTCCAATCGCAAATGTTTGCTCAAGTTGATCTTTTCTCTTCTTTTTTTTTCATCTCACGGCTCCCACAATAATCTATAACTTCCCCCTACGAGTTCTCCCACGCCTGTGCTCCTTGTAAAAGTTTCATTTAATGGATTTAGCTTGTTCACATAATGAGATGATATGTCAACCATTCATTTTTACACTAATTACTGTCTTAAGGCGATACAAGTGGGCTGCGAAGTGAAATGCAGTACAACACTGGCATCTCACATTAGAGGAAACCAGACTATAATCTACACTCCAGTCAGCTAATTTCAGAATAGTCTAATTCACTCGCTCTTTGTTGCTTAATAAACAGAGTAAGGCTTGAACTCTGCTGGGGATTTTTTTTTCTTCTCAGGGACACCCATAAAAGGGTGTTTTATTTCACTGCGCCGAAGGATTTGTGGATATGAACAAATACTGGTGCCAACAGCTTACATTATATGATAATAATGTTTTGTCACATCATGCCATGTTTCTGCCCCCTATTATCTGCATCAGTCTCGACGGCCTACACCTGTCTGAGTCATAATGTGGTTTGCACAATGCAGCCTTAAGAGACAGTGTTGACACATCCATCAGACACATCCATAGATAAAAAAAAAACACTATTCCCTGATAGCCATCATCCTGGCAGCTATCCAAATGAAGCTTTAAGTTTAGAAACTACGGTTTATAAAGAGCCAATAAATACTTTCATCTTAACAGTGGAAAGCTATCACGGTGATAACAATCGAGATTACAGGGGCGGCACGGCCTTGTCTTCTCTGCAGTCAGATAAAAACTTTCAAGTTCAATCATAACTTTTAAGAACAATCGGCATTCACCGCTGTCCTCAGTGTTATGACTCTGTTATTGAACCGGAGATCAGGCAGACAGGAGATGTGGTTGATGTGGCAGTGGGAGCGAGGTGGTAATTTCCACAGCATCTGCTGATTGTAAAAGGCAGAGTGTTTTAAGAGCAGATGGTTATGGGGAGATGATGGAAGTCCTTCATAACCAGCCACAGCACGGAGCAACAGCAGCAGTGTCTCCCAACAGGGGACTTCTGCTGCAGACTTGAGAGATTTTTTTTGTTTTCTTAATCATTTGCTCACCTGCAAAACAGGCACATGTATACACATGCAAAGACGGTCGAGCATTTATGTGGGCAAGTGTGTAGGTGAATGCCTTCAACTAACACTTCTTTTTATCATCACTCAATGATAACACATCATTTAGTCTATTAAATGAGCATAAAAGTATAAAGTAAAAAAAACACTTTCCCAATGTGATTTCCTCAATTTGCTTATTTTGTCTGAAAAACAGTCCAGATCTCTCGAATATTCCTTTTAAAATGATGAGAAATGGAGAAACGCAGCAAATCTTCATATTGGAGTTGCAGGGATCAGTAAATGCTTGGAATTCTTGCTTGATAAAAGCAAAACAGCCCTACATATTTGTGTTTACATTTATCTGTCTGTTATTGCACGTGTGTGTCAGAGGGAGGCGGACAGAGGCAGAGAGATGTGGCCGGGCGGTCAGGAGGGCAGAGCAGTAGCTGTAACTCCAGTGGGATCAACAGTGTTTTTGTCAGTGGGGGGCTGACACATGGGCCTCTCTGCTAATTCCTCATGCCTGTTTAAAAGCTATACGGCCCTATAGCTCCAACACCGCTTAGGCATGTGTGTGCATGCATGTGCTGAGTGTAAGTCTGTATTAATGCAGGGAGATTGTGTGTATGTGTTTGGTATGAACAAAGGACCTTCAGGGTCAGCCTCCCATGGAGAAGCTGTCAAGGTCCCAGGCAGGGGGTTAAGTGGTGTGTCGGGTACTTGGGCTGTGTGTCTTATTGTGGGCAATGCCTGTGTTATATAGGGCAGCAAAGGTCACTATATAATATAGACATAAGCACACACACACACACACTTTCTCTCCCTCACACGTATGAACACACAGATCTGAATACATACATGACATCCATGTGTGCACATAAATCCCTAAAAGCTAAACTGTATAGTTCAGGGACAGCTTGTAGCTATCCTGCTATTGTTCTCATTATAAATGGCTGACATTACTGAGGCCTTGGTTTAGCTGCACTTTTTGTATTTATAGCAGACAGACCTTGTTCAGTAGAGGCAGTCTGCATATTTGGCGTATCCGGCAGATAACTCTATTCAGCAGAAGCTTATTAAAAAAGCAACAGTGTTTTGAAAAACATAAACACCAAAGGAAACCTCACCAGTGTGGATGACCTCCGAGTGAAAATATAATAAGGTTTCTTCCTTTGCTGGCGGTTGTGATGACACCTGCTTATGAGTCTTTGCATGAATGGAGACACTCTCCCTCCCTTTGCCATTGTGCCTGTGAAGAGAGTGTTTCTCTATGCACAGGGCCACAAACAGGATCAAACCATGCAAAGCGGGAGCAGCGAGTCCCGTCCTTGCCTTTGATCCCGACTCAGCCCTGTTTAAAAGGCCCAGTTTGACAGAGCGGGAACTCTGTCAATTTAGCTGAGCTTTGTGTCATGTCTGACGAGCTAAAAGATGCTCGCGGTGCCTTTGTTCTGCCGTCCTGGAGAGTGGGCCGTGGGCGATTAGTGTTACAAACATGAGTGTGGGGTGACCTTACTGTATGTGCCTATGTGTGTCTGGTGTTGATATCTGTGAGTGTCTGTTAATGACCACGTCTGTTTGCTTGCTGTTCTCGCATCTGCTTGAACTTCACGACAGGAAAAAAGCAAATCCCAGCCAAACCATTCACTTGAAGGAGGAAGGGATGCGTGAAGCACACGTGTACACAAAGTTGAGACTCATCTTTCCACTTTAAAAACATATGCACACACCCACACACACACAGTTCCTCACCCAAATCATTCCTCTGATAATAGAGATTCTGATTGATTCTCGCTGAACCAAAACTAGTTCTGCATTCAAACTAATTGGCCTAGTTGAGTCTCCCCTGTGGAGAGAGACGGAAGATTTTGGCACTGAAACAAGGTCTGTAGGTCATGTCTTGGTGGGCGCAAGCTACATTCAGTTTACACTTCCAACTGTGAGTTCATGAACTTTTGAACTCGCGTTGCAGAACAGGAAATTGAAACAATAAGCTTGTGGAAAGAAAATGAAATTTCAACACAGGGACGGGATTTGTTGTACTAGCAAATGATTTGGCCCCTTTGCACTGTTTATTTATGCACTCTAGCTGGTTTGGGCAAACAGGGAAATGCTCCCCAATATGCGCAGCGACACATGCGGGCGCACATACACACACGCACAAAGACACACACAGACACACTCACACAAAGGGGGTTTTATGGGAGCGAGTGGTGACATGCTGTGGACAGGTTTTGGGAGGTTTATCGACATGTGTGGTCTAAAGTTAGCGCAGTTGGAGAATGCCTTCCATCCTTGCGTCCATCCATCCCTGAGCATACACTTCTGCCCAGCTGTCTCCTTCATCTCATCCTCTGACCTGAGCTGGCTGTCAGGGCCTCCTGCCTCAGCACAGCATACTGCGCGTTCACCACATACCACGGCTGCGCACTGCAAGGCCTCATAAACTGGAATTACCATCCATCAGTATTGTAAAAGAGCCTCCAATTATTACTTAATGACTAAAACTAGGACCATATGCTGTAGTGCATATGGTACATATGGTGTACCATTACAATGATCTTTAATAGTTTTGGGCAGAATTGATTTTTACATTCTTCGAGCGTTATCTGTCCGCTGAAATGTTTTTTTTTTAACATCATTATCAAAAGTTGCAGCAACTGTGACAATATTTACAAAAATGCAGCAAAATAATCCGTCTGTCCAATACTATCCCTTCCGCCTGTCCTCCATTTTGTGCCTGTCTCGCTCCACCTGCTGCTCTCTCTCCACACTCTGATACTAGTGTGTCGAAAGCCTAAACCGCCTGGTATTGATGTCCCCATCAGAGCACAGCAGGGGCCCCTTCATCACGGACACACACGCAGACACACAGTTGCCTGGGTGAGATGTCCCGGTTGAGGCATTAGTCAAGTGGGTGGGGACGTGTGTGTATATGCGTGTGTACGTGTGCGTGTACTTGCGAGGAGGAGACCGTCCATATCAAGTCAGGAGTGCCTCGTCGGTTTGGGCTGAGACCTCCCACAGGTGGTAGGGATCAATTCAAACACAAATCATTTCATACACTAATCCCCGCTCACGCCCTCACCTGCATGTTTTACAGTTTCTGACATTGCACAGCTGCTATCCAGACGAATCCCCCCCCTTGTTTTTCCACTGAAGAAGCCAGCCTTTTCCCTTTCAAGCAACGAGATAAAAAAACACAAATTCCCATAAATACAGCTGACCTTAGATGGGAATAGAAACATCGGGCAGATATTTGGAGAGTTAGCAAAAGACAGATCAAGGTAAAGACAGGCTGACATGATCCAACACACACTTTTATTTCTGCTACGTGGAAAAAAAAATTTTAATACCGGGGATGCCGGCAGAAGAAATATGATTTCTGAAGGAGCCAGAATGTCATAAAGCAACAGACAAAAGAAGAAGAGGGAAGCTGATTATCAAAGCACTGCAATGAAAATCGTATGGCGCTATCTAATTGACCATCTCCGCAGAGTTCAGCACATCAGCATGCAGTATGAGGAACACACACACACACACACACACACACACACAGACACGGGAGCTGCTTTAATATCACACTCTGGTTTCATGCCGTTTGCCTGAAATAAGCGACTGTAACTTATAGAGACACCGAGAGAGAGAGAGAAAGGCAGAGAGAATGGGCATCTGTTAAAACTATGGAGAGCACTTGCACATCTCATTTAAGCGAATGTGACAGATGACAGCGGATCAAAGTGATACCAGAAACAATCAGTGTTTTCGCAAAACACTACAAAAGTGGAGGCTGCCTTTAAACTCGCTGGCTGATGTTACAGATGGTCTTTGCGACACGCACGCACGCGTAACGTCACAGGCACTTTCGTAATTCATCAGCCCGACTCCATATTTCCCGATGAATGGTGGAATATTTGAAGTGGGCGCATCATGAATAAACAGCAGAGGGTATGATTGCTTGGAAACGCTTATTTATCACGAATGTGCGGCGCCGTTAGAGAGGCGAAGGTGGGGTTGGGGAAGAGGGGGGAATGAAACCTGGGATTTAGTGAAAAGGACTGTGGGTAATATTTCCGCATGCTTCCCGGTCACAGTTGGTTGGCCTTAAATTAAAGCGGCACACAGGAGAGGGCCCGGCATCGCATTCGCACATGTACGCGAACACACGCATGCAAACAAGAGCACAAAAATAACATGCGCATACTGTACAAACAAGAATTTAAACATGCACAGGCACGCGAGCGGCTGAGTGAATCAACAGAAATTATGTTTATATACCTACATCCAATTGAGCTGCTCAGACTTTCATCATCAGCATCTACGCTAAACAAATACTCGCATTAAAAACAAACCGATGGCCAGCCACCAATACGAGAGGGGAGGGGGAAAAACACGCCGAAATGCATACACTTAGGGGACGCGGTAATATAGCAGACGTACACTTCTCAAACTGAGCGTGCTCCTGCATAAAACATCAGGCGTTGAGCATTTTAAGTGCTTCTGTTGTAATCAGGCCAAAGCCATAACAGCTCCCATAAAGGCCTGGTGAGAGTGGCTGAAGGTCCATTTAGGCGTCCAGAACAAAGAGCATCACTTGATCAATAGACAACCTCGTTAGGGCAATATGCTGTGGCGGGCACATTCTGAGGCGCAGGGGGGGATGATGGGAGGTGGGTGTGACAGGGGAGGGGGTCGGATGGAAGACGGCCTCCGCGGCGTTCCCCTGTGCTCGTGAGCTTCGGCGGAAAAGCAACTGTGTGCAAAATTAATATACAGACGTGCACCAACATGCACAAAAGACTGTCCAACAATCACTAACCAAGTGCTAAAAAAAAACTCTAATGAGGCCTGTGTGTGTTGGTGTGTACACATACGTGTGTGTGTGTGTGTGTGTGTGTGTGTATGATCGAAAGCCACTAAAAGCTCTTTAGGGGCACCTCAGGGAGCTATCCTTCATGACTTATCAACTAGGCAGACAGGCAAAAGTGTGCGTACACATACACACACGGACGTACACACTTACATGCACTTATACACACAAAGTGGATCCTTAATGAACCCTTGTCAGTTTGAAGAGAACAAAGGTTAGAGAGGAAGAAGAGGGGGAAGAGGGAAGAGGAGCGGAGGAGTAGAAAGTGGAAAAAAGAAGAATAGAGTGGAGGTGATGTGGAGGGGTGGAGGGGGGGAGGGGGGGGGGGTCCTCCCTGGGCTGTTTGGCCTTGAGATCGATCGCTTATCACTGTCACCTAATCTGTCCATCTCTCCCTCTCTCCCCACCCTCTCCCTCTGTTTCTTTCTTTCCCCCCCTGCCTCCTCCACTCCACCTCGCTCTGGCGCAGAAAGGTGTAGAGAAAATGAAGGGCAGACAGAGATATAGGGAGACAGAATGATGGAGTGTGCGCCTCTCATGAATAGAATTAGAGAGGAGAAAGAGGGAGAGGAAGTCAGTGCGGAGATGGAGTAAAAAACAAAGGCGAATAAAGACCAACAGAAAGTGAAGTAGAATGACAGTAAGCACCAAGTGACAGAGAAACAGAGTAAGAGAGAGAGAGAGCGAGAGAAGAGATGCTGTGCAGCCTACCAATAAATCTACAGTAAATCTTTTCAGAGGCACAGCGGCAAACTCCAGACGTATGAACAAAACAAAAGCACTAAAGGCACAGCCAGGTATTGGTATGGAAGCCACCCATGTGTGATCACATAAGTATACATGTTATACTTTATTTACAGTAAAACAGCGTCGAAACCAACTGGAGGAAAACGTTGGAAATAAAGTAGAACATAGCTGTCGGTTCATCGTGAGCAGCGGGACCGGGAGATGACTGGGGCTAACAAAACCCAACTGAATCAGACCAAATATGGTGACGCATGGTTGAGTATGAACAAAAACAAATCCGACTTGAGAAGCTGAAAGATGTGAGAAAGATGTGACGCCTCACATGCGCATTTGAAGATCAACCAAAGTGGGGTAGCAGGTGGCCGGACTCGATCAGCAGCAGTCCCACTTGTTCGCCATCCGCTATTTGGGGACATAATCATTGTTCCCCCAATTATTGTAGGTCGGGCTAAGAACCTAAGTTGGGTGGGGTCAGCTTAGAAGCGGCAATAAGATTAACAAATCATCTTTTGTTTGTTGTTTTTGCTTGAAAAAGAAAAGGCCCAAAACAGAAAACTGTGTATGCGACCACTTAATGGGAATAGGGCGGTTGGGGAATACAGCACGTGAAACAAGCATCTTTCCTATTTCCTGCACCGTTTGAAGAGCATGCAGTCCACATAAAACATCAGAAATAACGTTTGTAAAACCAAATCAGATCAAAAGTCCATCAAAATGAAATAAAACACTGATATTAATTACATATGATGTTCTGTTTCCACCGTAATTCAAAATTTAAGCACAGCGCAGCAGGTGAAAACACTCGCTCTGTACTTTTCTCAACTCCCCTCTCTTGCACAATTATTACACATTGCTTCCCCTTTCCTCTCTCTCCCTATCTCCCTTCCCATCCGTCCTTCCTTCCTTTCCTCCCTGTTATTACCCCACTCCTATTCCCTGCCTCCTGGCTGTCTTTTGGCAGCGCAGGAGGGATGACAGATGAGAGGGAGGAAACAAGAGACGGAGACATCGAGGAGAGGAAGAATGGGCTGTTGTTTGGTGTTGCACCTCGAGTATCTTTCGCCCGGCTATGAAGATTTCATGCCCACCTTCAAAGTACGGTAAACACCAGTAATGAAACAGCCCGGTGTGCAATTTTGAATATTTCCCAAATATCTACCAGCTTTGGAGAGCTGGTAATCACAGCAAATGTGCCAATAACCTTGTGCAAAAGAGAGAGGGACAGCGCGACAGGAACACACCGAGATGTGAAATGGCCCGCTGAATTTCCCAAAGGGTCGCTCTGAAATAATAAGGGACACATGATGGTGTGAGAGATAGAATAAGGGACATTAAGGATTGTGTGAAAATCCCCTCTTTAGCTGCAGTGGAGGCTCCACTTAGGGCTGCAATTAACCTGACCACTTAACCCCCATCAGGGGGAGACAGACAGAGAGACGGAGGTAGAAAGAGAGAGCGCGAGAGAAAGAGAGAGACAGTCAAAAACTGAGAAAAAGCGAAAACTTTTTCTCAGAATGAAAGGAAACTTTGTTGAGACTCACCACACGCGATTCCCTAAAAGACACAAAGAAAGAAAGAGCGGACATGGACCGTCGAGTGAAAAGACAATATCTGGTGAACTGAACGGCAAAATTACACAGAGTGCATCCACAGCGAGCGAGTGAGCACTTTTGTCTCGTCTCTTGAGTGCGTTTCTCGACGTGCTGTATTAAAAGCACAGGATGCCAAACTGCTGAGCCCACAGCACGTCTCCACTTCACACACAACCAATTCCTACTCTGTGGCTGAATTTGTTATGACTCTGACATGGTTTATTAGATATCTTCTTTTTTACTCCCTTTCTCACAGAGAGGATTTGTTACTCTACTTTTTTTTTTTTTTTTTTTTTTGGTGATATCTAAATCCTCACATTGATCCCAGCCAAGAATCTGAGAATAAATTCCTCTGGCAGGGTGATAAGCAGCTGAAGTATTGCCCTGACAGCAAGAAAGGAAGCCGAGTTTGAGTCTCTCCTTTTGTTTGCTCGCGCTCAATTCTCTTCTATTGAGTGAAGCATTAATGGCGCGGCCACTGGTTAAAGGTAGTGCCAAAACGCACTGAGTGATGGAGCACAGGCAGGACACAGATGAGGGAAAAGCGAGAGAAACAAAAAGACTGTGACTGTAAGGTTCGATTTCAGTCTGAATGTGTATCTCCACTCCACACACTATATTACCACTCTATCACACTTTCTCGCCGTCATTATATCACACTTGTCCATCCTCCCAGTGCATCATAATGTGAGTAGGTATATGCACAGACACACACACGCGTCTTACTAGCTGTGCTTTCTCAGAGAAGAAAACTAAATGCTATGTCATATTACTCATAACTGTACATGTGCACATCTACCTCAAAATTTACTTTTGTTTCCGTATCTCCAACATTTCCTGTCCTCTTGTTTCAGCTCCTGCCAGACACTGCTGTAACAGGACAGGCTCGCCCGTGTTTAACCGCCGTCCCGCTCTCCCGACCTTGTCTGGGACATCCCAATCATTAACAAATACGCCTGACATTTTCATCTGTGGTCGTGTATTTTCAGCAGCGGAGTGAGCTGAATGACGCTAAGCCAAAATCAAGATGGAACTTGCGCCCCGTGACATGGCGTGAGATGTCCTCTCCGGAGAAACAACACGGCGAATGCCTGGATCAAGACGTTGGCACACCTTGTATTAGCTCGCTGCCATTTGGTATTTTTTATTGTGTGAAAGTTTAGACTTTGTTTTTGACACACTGAATGACTAGCTGCACTACATCTTGGTCAGTCGTTACGTTGCAGGTCCCATCGCAGGTCCTGAGCGAAGACAGTATAAGTAATGTTTAAAATGCTCAATGGAGTGACCTGGATAAATATAACTGGCAACTATAACGCTAAAAAACCCTGTAAAATTAGAATTATATCTAAACGGGGAGTCATTTTAAGGGGATGGCGGAAGTGTAAACTGGAGAGAGATCAAGGTCCTTCTAACTGAAAGCTGGAGCGCTTTCTAATCTGGGATGGATTCATCATGAAATGAGTAAAGAGTAATCTGAGAGAGCTCATCGCTGTGATATATTACCAAATACCATCTGGCAGGGAGGACCACAGTTAAATGTTGACAGTAATGACAATTTAGTTCACCGGCCTTATTAAATAAAGAGCTCATTTGTGCAGACATATGGCCAATCAACTCATTGCCTGGCACTTTATCATGCACACACACACACCCACGTGTATGTACATACACACAAAGAAAAAGACTGGAGGGAAAAAAAAAGAAATGAAGACACTAAATGCATTTTCAGGCGCTCACATAAACTTGCAGATGCCAAGATATCAAGAAATGCCTTCGGCTGAACACCTACTAGGACAAGTTTCGTCTGAAGCCAAGTCCCATTTGCTGAACATAATTTACACTCTGACTCCAGAACAGTAGGCACACTAAAAGATCACTTGGAGAGACACAGGCTGGCACATGAAAACGTGCAGTTTGTGGGTTCACATGCTTGTTAAAAGGCAGACATTATTTTGGTGGAGACGTGCGCTTTCTCTACTGTTTTGCTCACCCGGCGCATAAATCAAGCAGTTGCCCATTTTGCTTGCAAACTAAAGCGAAGGGGGGGATATGATTTTTTTAAAAAAAAACAACCAGATCCTGATGGAAAATGTCACATGGGTTTAAAGCCGAAAGAAAAAATAATTCTGTAACACGCAGACACACAGATAACTCAAGCGAGGGTTTTACCATTGATTTAAGACTCTGTGGAAGCAGAAAGAAGAGTTGTGTGATTATTGGTGTGGGGACTTGGAGAGAGGACAGACGGACAGCTGGGACTGTCTTTATTGGATTCCACATAAACACTCAACACAGTGTTTGGGAGAGCGGGTGTCTGTCTGTCTTTCTGTCTTCCACATGCCTGTTTTGTGGGGTGTGTTGCAGGTGTTGATCTGTGTAAAATGCCCATGACGCAGCTCCTGTTTTCCACACTTGCAACTGGCAGTCAGCTCTAAGCGAGTGAACACAACACACACACACACAGGGATGAGTGGAGAGGCATGAGAGCAACAGAAGTGGGGAAGAGAGAGAGAGCGAGAGAGAGAGAGAGAGAGGGAGTGGGGGCAAATATCTTTTGTGCTCTCCCAACACAACCTACTGCATCATCCATCTAATCTTTTGCCTTCTCTCCTGCTCTATCCATCCTCCGCTCCTCTTCAGCTTTCAGCAGCCTCCAGGAACACAATGTGATAATCTATTAGCTTGTTGTGTCTGTGACAGGAGGGAGCAGGTTAGCACACCGAACGGCGAAAAAACAATACAAGACGAGACTCCGGTAAAGCCCCACGTACTCATTTAGATCAGGCTGAAAATATCAATAATGTCGTCTGAGGTTTCCACGCCGTACCCTCTGTTCAAGCTGACACGACTGCTTTGGCATCTGACTGAAGCCTTATCGCAGCAGCTGGGAAAATCCCACATCAGAGCATCTCTCAAACAAAAGAAAATGTTACACTTAGCTGGTTCAAGAAATTGGCAAGAAATCTAGCTGTTTACCCAGCCACTTTGCGCATCTTGATCTAAAGGCTGACTCAGATTTTTGTACTCTGTTGATTCACAAGAATAAAACCTGTTATGGTCTGTGTTACCATTCTTGTGCTTGGCAGCAGTGCTGGCAAACATTTCTATGTTCAAGTTATAAGAAGGTAACAGCAAGAACGATGCCTGATTGAAGAACAGCAGAAGAAATCAGCAGTAGTTGCAGTAGATTAAGAGCTCTTTTGTGTTGGAAAAATAATAAATATGATAATTTTCCACACAATAAACCAAAAAGATTTCCATTATCACTTCAATGCTCTAAAAAACTTGTGTTCTCATTTAGCTTTTCAGTATAATCAACTGATACCTAAATTATAGGTATTATACTTTTGTTATTTCACATAAGAGATGTATGACTTTGTATTACTGTGGATTCTCATTGAAGTGGGTAAGGTAGTCATTTTTTATATCCTAACCAGGATTTTTAAAAGATTTCACAAATTAGTTTCAGTTTTTGCCGAGATACAGACACTCGTCAGAATGTGTTTTGTCTGGTTTAGTTCCTTTGAAACCTGGTCTGTATTCATGCCAGTCATAAAAGATCTTGCTGGGTTTTAAATTACTCACAGATTCTTTTACCTGATAACGCAGATTATAACCATAACTATGCTTTCCGTCTTTCTTTTTTACCATGTATTCTTCAGTCACTGGCTGACTCTTTTCTTTTGTCTCTATCTCATCTTCACACGTCTCATGTCTTCCTTTTTTTTTTTTTTACTATCAGAATATCACTCTGCTCTTCCATCCGTCTTCCCTGTGCACATTCTTCATAATCTATTCATTTTACTTTTTTTCGCACAACTCTTTTCTCTCTCTGCTCACACCTCTTTCTTCCCCCCTTCTCGCCTCCCTTTCTTCTTCCCCTCTTCCTCTTCCTCTCAGGTGTAGTTTAGATAAGGCTAGAGGAGGGGATTAGTGAGAGCGCTCTGCCATGTTTGCCTTTGGCACAGAGGACAAAAGGACCGGGACGTTTTCACTGCTTCACCATCTCCATTCACCTGCCTGTGTGTGGAAAAAACAGCCATGCAAGGACACACACACACACACACACACACACACACACACACTCACCTGTGTAATGACTGTGTCACCGTGCCCCAGTTATGAACTGAATCAGCATAATCCCTTCACACTCCATTAATCAAGAAAAGGCAGGGTGTAGTCTCACAAAAATGCACAAACACACACGCAGAAAATACAGTGCTGACACATATCCTCACCCTGTGTGGTCTGCCAACTTTAGCTGGTCCCATGGGATGATATTACTGGTCTACTGAACCAAGTCAGACACAATAGCATGCACAGTCTACAGGTGTGTACATGGGTGTGTGTGTGTGTGTGTAAGCTCTTTTTTTTTTTTCCAAAAGAATATGATTCAGGCCGCTGAGGACGGCATGCCGTGCAGGGATATTACAATGTGATTGGCCTTGTTTCCACCACAGAGCCTAGCAAAGCTTAGCAGGTGGTTCTCATTATTGTAATATTCGATATCTCTCAGCATTTCTGTGATTCTCTTTTCATCTCGTTTCCTGCCGACATGATTAGTCAGCTCGCACTTCAGCCTTTAATGAAGAAATTGGACTTGTGATCATGCGCCATAAACATCCTGATAAACAGAGCGCCGCCACTCGCGTCCTCGCGACTGCTGCGGGCAAGACCAGTCATGTTCCCGGTGACAGTTCCCTCATAGTACCTGTCATCCATATCACTCCTCACCGTGCCTATTACAGCTCAACTGCTGCAATCGCTCAAGCATGTGCATGTGCCAGCTGCTGTCCAGAGAAAACTATGTATCTCAAATATGTGGACTTTTCAGCTCCGGAGAAAAGCAATTGTGTTTTCTTTTCCAATTTGAAAATTGAGAAAAACACTTGCGCTCGTGCCAAGGCTTTATGACACCACTTCATGAACAAAGGAGGAGAAATCTGGAGGAAAATGACTTTGGATGTCGATGTGAACCCTCGCAGATGTAGGAATGTAGAAATATTGAACTTCTGCGCTGTGGTATCACGGATTCTTCTTCGTAATTTGCAGCACTTTCTGTCTCCATGTAATGCATCTCCTCCTACATGCCTAAAAAAAATAAATAAAACAACAAAACCAGTGCAGCGTGATTCTTTCATGCAGGCCAGTGATGACTAACTAATCCCTGCTGGGACAATTTCTCTCTTAGCAGGTCAAGTGAACGATGAGGCTGAACATCCATACGATGGTGCGAAATTTATGGGGAGCACTTTTCAAGCCGACGATAGCGCCCGCATTCTTAACTATGCACTACCTGCCCATCTACCCGCATGTCCCAGCTGGGCAGAGCCTCAGGGCTGAATTGGGCGGCGGTCCAGAGCAGACTGTAATCTGGAGCTCCCATCATCGGGGATCCGCTCGTCCGCCTGCGTGATCGGGCAGACAGAGTGCTGAGCATTTGATCAGCCTGATACTGAGCCCAGTGGGCGATGAGCCACCACGGAGAGACACGACAATCAGTGAGATTTTAAACACATACGCGCACGCACACACGAAATCGTATACATGAAAATAGACCGATCCAGTGAGTGGGCAGAAAAAATATTGAGTTAGCGAGAGAAAAACAAAGACAGAGAAAAAGAAAATAAGCAAGGGAGGAGGACAACTATGTGCGTCTGGGTGTTTGCGAGTTTTTTTGCGAAAGAGAGAGACAGGGAGAGACAGACCTTGTATTTCTGTTTGCTATCAGGCGAGAGTGTGTGTTGTTTTTCTAGCACCCACCTATCAGTCAGGGCCTGCAGGCAGGGAGCAGAGCAGTGTGGGTAGGAGAGGTGTCAGCTAATCTGCCGTGATTGATGTGTGAGTCCAAAACTGATGAAACTTTACTGTACACTGCAAAGGTCTGGGTAGCATCGCACACAGACACACACACGTCCGCGCAAACACACACACACGTATATCCACAACATGAGCAGCGTTCCTGGGGGATGAAGACAATGATGCATACGGGGTAATCACATGTGCACCCTGATCTGATACACTCACAGCTCATCTCTAAGCCTCTGTCTGCATCCTCTAAAGCCCGAGATTTCCTGCCATAGCTGAGGTTTCAGCGAGATATACTCTCCATTTCACCTAATTGGCCATGAAAAATGGATGACAAACATAAACAGCGACTGTCATTATGTGTTTTGTGTGCGTGTGTGACCCGCCTGATGAGACGGAGGGTTCGTTCGTGTGCTCGCTGGCATTTATATATGGCTGCTGGCGAGCACGGACCGAAGGTATTCTATTTGTTTTTAAGCCTAATTGCTGAAATAACAGTGTACTTTCAAACAGCGCCCAGATGTGGCGAGCTGGCTTGACTATCAGAACACCCACACAGAACTGAGAGAGACGGAGAAATAAACAGGGGAGGACAGAGATAAAAGGGGATTTCAGTCTTTTCTGTCAGAAGATAGTTTTCAAAGAATAATCACCGAATGAAGGAAAGATGTCAAATAAAAGATGCAGATACATACATCTCGTCTCGTCCCTCCTCTATTAAGTCACTCACGACCACACACACACACACACACACCCTTTGCATGCATAAAATAGGACCCCTAAGCGATGATGTCATCTGTGTGAGAAGCGAGAGAGGACTGTGCACAAAAGTTTCTTGTTTTTCTCTGTTTACAATGATTCATCCATGTGGCTCTCAATCAGTGCTTATAAAGGAAAATATCATCACTAAATATGCTAAAGGCTCCTGCTTTGAAGCAAAAAAAAAAAAAAAATGGCTTGAACGAGTGAACAAATATCTTTAAATATAAGCCTTTAACTATTTACATAATGACTCATTCCTTGTTTTCTAAAGAGGACTTTTCACCATTGCGGTCTTCTGCAACACTCCGTATTTCTCCTTAATTCCTCTCTTCCCTGGAGGCTTTGAATCATAACCAGACTTTGTGCTGGATTGCGGTCAACCGCTGCACTGCGCAGATACACTGCGCTCTGTTCAAACACACACAGCCGCAGTGTATACAGTGGTGTGCAGGGTGTAGGTGTTGCTATCTGAGCACAATCTGTCCAGGTCGGAGAAGGATTTCTGAGTCCTGTACAGTACGAGTCCAGGCGCTCACACACACTAAGTCTTAGTAGCTGAAGCAGATATATGAGATAGACGCGAGTACAGTGCAAATCTTCTGACCTGTCCTCTAGGTTTAGGGAACTGCTCAAGTTAGGGATCGCAAAGGAAACTGGTGTTAGCTGTAAGTATGAGACAGTGTCACCATGCACCACCTGAGCAGCTCTACTTCACCCTTAAACTTTGACAACGCCATGCCACTTCATTATTTTTTTTCGTACATGTCAAAACCACAAGAGGTCGCCCATCAGGAAATTGTTGGCGTTTTCAGAATTCAAAAAATTAAAAAAGAATGAGGATTGTTCCAAATATTTAGGGTCAGCTGCATGTAGTCTTTGTAGCAGAAATGGCTAAACTTAAATAACAAACTTGTGAGGATGGGCCATGAACCCACACAAACTTTTTCCCACCTTGTGTGTGTGTGTGTGTATGTGTGTGTGTGAGAGAGAGAGAGTGAGAGAGAGAGAAAGAGAAAGAGAGAAGGGTGCTGATGCACAGAACTGAACATTATGCAGGAATGTTTTTGTTCTCAGTCAAACCAAATCCAAATTCCCACCAGTACTTGCAAACACCGTCACACACACACACAGAACACACACGCACACACCATTTGAACACGTGGGACACACGCAAACACACACATCGAAACAGCACAGGTCCTTTCTCTTCCTTCCCCTGTTGCAATTAAAACTTAAAACATCGGGCAGGCACACAACAAGGAGCCCAATGCAAAGGTCCTGCAAATTTCAAAAGCCTCCCAAACAAATCTTTAGTAGGTCCCCTGAGCGAAGGGGCCTGGGTTAGGATTAGAATCAGAATCAGTAGTAAAGGACATTGACATTCTACACGAGGGTCGGTGATGGGAAACTTTGGCAGGCTTGTTTGGCCGTGCCGGGCTGGAATTCCTGATGAGTTGATGTTTATCTTATCGGGGAGGGATCGTAATTTCTGAAGTGTTTTACATCAATTCAGCTAATTCAAATGGGCTTTGGACAAACGGCAGTGCTGCATCCAATCAGACGGGGAATGCTGTCACACGTTAAACCCCCGGAGCAGCCTCGCAAGCACACTCAAACGCACGCAAACACATGCCCTTAATGGGCAAAGCCTGGTAAACCGTGTTCCCGCTCCGAGCGAGCGGTAACAGTGGTCCTGCTGCAGGACAGGAATGAGAAGAAGTGTCCTCCTTCAGCAGTGAGTCCCTCGAGGGCCAATTAGTCAGAGGAGCCATGGTTAATGTTACACAACCCTCTTCTCCGCTTTATTTCCTTTGATGGCTACTTTACCAACTACTAAAACATGTATAACAAAGCAGCGCAAATTGGGGTGGACAGTCATTCAGAAATCTCAGCATTTCACACACGGCAAGACATGCAACGGTTCTTTAAGCGGCATCTGGATTCTGACATCGTTTTTTGCGAATGTCATGCAAATGTGCCGGATTGCTCTGACTGAACACTGTATTTAAACTGCTCAGCGTGCACTCAGAGGATAGTTATGTCTAGCCTCCTAACTGCGCATATTGATACGTCTGAAGAAGCTTTAATCAGAGGTCTAACACCTGATTGGTTCTTGCTGGCTTCCTTCCTGCTCTCTACCGGCATTCTTTCCTGGTGCAACAAAAGTAATTACCAGAGACCTCTACCTTGCCCTAGGGACAGAGAGGAGAGCATATGCTACCACACACACACACACACACACACACAC
>JAOXYL010000086.1:18770431-18794431 GCA_028564955.1 Terapon puta | reverse complement strand
CACACACCCCTGCTCAAACACAAAAACATGCGCAGACAAAGACGAGCCAGACGCGACGGCAACAAAGGAAAGTTGTCGTTGGTGCCGGCGACACGGCTAGTGCGCGTAGGCCTCCAGTTACAGTCCGCTTTAAGAACGAAAATGTGAAAGAAAAAAAAACTACAACGCAAGGCGGCGCATCAGAGGAGGGTTTTCCAGGGAGTTTGTTGGGCTACAAATTATGCAGCAAAATACAAATCACCTTGAGCAATTTGCATGACCACAACCGCATCAAACTGTTTATATTAATAACACACGCACACCCAACTTCAAGGAGAGTTTCTAGTCACTAGTTTGTCATTCACAGGCCAACTTTCTGCCTCGTTATTCCTCGCCGTATGTGCGTGACCTCTCCCCGAGCTCCTCGCGGAGTGCGCCTGACCTCTGCGCGTCTTTCTCCACCATCAACCCGTGGAGGGACTCCCGAAATATCTAATTGTATTCATTCATTTTCTGTGCCCGGCGTGGAGAGAGACAGGGAGGGAGGGAGAGGCGGGGAGAGGGAGAGCGCCGAGAGGCAGAGCGGGAGAAAGGCAAGGAGGGATATGGGGGAGAAGAAAGGGCAGAGGGGGGAGGAAAAAGGGAAGAGGAAGGGCCGTCTCTTCGGCATTACAGCTGAGACATCATTAGAGCCACTGTCTGTCCCCTCATTAGAATAAATACTCGCAAGCAAAGACAGTCAGCGACGCAGCAAAAAGGCTCGAATCCACAGAGGGAAATGTATTTTAACTTCTTTTCAAGCAGGAGGAACTCTCTAAGGGCAGATGAAACTTCCACATTTCCTGCACTCGTCAAAACTGTCCCTCAAAAACAAACTTTCTCGACGGGCAAAAATCCTAAACATGCAAATGGGAAAGGAAAAAAAAGTTTGAGGAAATGTAAACCACAAACAAAGAATTCAACGCGGAGAGAGAGGCAAAGAGCAAAAGTTAGCTTCCCGGTCCCGTGCTGGAGTTGTGACACACAGCGGCTGACGGAGGCCAACAAAACTGTATGGAAATCCCCTCAGCCCCTGCCCCGATCACCAACAACACAAACACCCTGCAGACGTGTCTGTGGCGCCGCTGACACAAATTACGATGCGCTACACCAATGTAAAAATTTCACACTCAGCTACCAACTCCCTCAAATTCAGACCGCTGGAAAACCAAATGAAAGAAATTCTAACGAGCGAAAAACACTTTTGCAGACAAAAGCTTCCATTTCAAACACGACAGATCTTATCTGAGATCCTAGTCTAAGCTATAAAAGTGAACACACCAGCGTGTTGTGTCTACACAAGTGACTCAAGCAACAGCAGAAGTGACTCCTTAAGGCCCTTTTGCTTATTTTTTCTAAATCTCGTTTGCGCTTTTGCAATTCATGCCACATTTAATGAGGCAAGTAAATATTTTCTTTCTTTTAGTCGCTTTTTAAAACTTATTTTCACTTTTAAAACTTAGATTAACAGTGGTTTGACATCTGCCCAAAAAAGGAAAACGATGTAAGAAGAGAAAACAGTTCTCAGTTTGTGTTTCCATGTGGAGGTATATTCATTTCTGTCTGCGCTTCTCAGGTGATTAAGTAAGTAAGAAGAGCGTAACGTATTGCGCAGGCTGATGTGAATCATCCAAGAGGGGCCACAATGAATTAAAGGAGCAACAGATTTTGTGACAAAACCAAACTCAAACTACAGCTTTAGTGTGATGGATTATCTGGCGAGGGCAATTTTCGAGGCTGTGGAAGCTGCAGTTTCATACGGTGCGAAAAAACGAATGGCAACAAATGGCTTTTTCTGGGAGTAGTAAAAGGAGCCTCCGGACGACTGTGCTCAGACACCAAAAAGGAAGAATGCAAAGAGGGAGTCGAACTGGATGAGAAAAAAAAAATCCCTTAAGTTACCTACCAACATTATTCACGGCAATTACCTCATTAGTTTTAATTCATCGCCATCATGGGGCAACATGTAACTGTGGCTCAGATGTGCCGGTTTGGGTGCGTCGGGCGTTCACGCAGTAAATTCCCGGAGCAGCCGCACTTTCTGCGTGACCGTGAAGCCTCCGAACAAAGGCAGACGCAGGCGAGTTACAGTGCCACACCAGCTCTCCACAGGAACGCACAAAGAAAGGGACTCAATATTTATTAACTGAGTCATTTTGCTATCTCTCCGTCTCTCTCTCTCTCTCTCCCCGCTGTTATGTTACCTTTCTGGCTTCCTGCCTCGGCCCCTGCAGGGTTGAGAGTCACACAAACTCTATTTAGAGTAAGTAGAACGGAGTGACTGGTGTTAGCGGCATTACAGCCCCGGTGAAAACCTGTTTCCTTTCCTCAGGCGAGGCAGAGATTCAGAAACGGACGGGCCTCAGGAAGCTATCTATTTCTCCGATTTTAGTCGGGACACGCATGCAGCCAAGTGGATCGCAAAGATCCCGTTCGGTCGTCCCTCTCTCTCTCTCTCTCTCAGCGTTAGTGCGTGTGTCAGATCAGAGATTAACAGTAGCTTTGCTTAAACACCCCCCCTCCTCCTCCTCCCTTTTTTTCTAACTCTTTCTGTTTTTTCTTCACCGAAACTGAGAAAACTTGTCAGCACATCTGGAAGATATCAAGTTAACTCAGCAGCCAGTCAAGTCAAAACTTCTTTTTTTTTTTCGTGTGAGGAAAATAAAAATGTACTGTCTAATGAAAGTGTGTCTATCACAAGCAGAAATCAAGATTCAGCTCCCAAATCGTGTTTGCCTCCGTCGAAGAGAGCCGTCCATAAATAAACAGCCGGGGTGAGTCGGAGCTGAGACCTCGACCACAACAGTCATGGTCTACGGTATATCAGGCTGAGGATCTGCGCACCCCGCTGCACTGGCCCCGGCTTCAGGAGAAGGCTTACAGTCAGCCCTCCCTTTGTACCCCTGACCACTAATTGCTTCAAGCAATAAATCATGTTTTCCCAAACTTCAAGCTGAATATAAATAGTTGTGCAACAAATTCGGCGTGTGCTATTAATGGCTTTGTGCACACTTGGAGGGTAATCTGTGGATTTTATTCAACAAATACTAAGTGCTGCTGGCAGTTGAGTGAAAGATCTCTGTAAACTCCACCGGCAGTGTTTAGACTTAATAAGCCCGGGACAAGGCTGTACAGTCTGAGTCCATAAGGGACTTTTAGTGGGAAATGCTGTCTCGACAAACATGCACGCTAAACACCGAGGTTGACTGGAGGCTGTCGGGGCAGAGAGGGGTTTCGCTCCAGGACCGTAGGATCAGGGAAACTTTTATTTTAACTTTTGCTGACGTTCCCTCGTGTGGCCCACCCGAGTCCACAGCACATAAAATCCTCACTTCACTGCCGACAGTGCTGACTTTGATGCTAAACGCTCACTTGTCCTTTAATTAATATAAAAAGAAAAGTGAAAACGTACACTTTTTATTCCTATAGTGTTTTAAAAAGTTTAAATGATTTGTGTGAATGTTTATAATTCATAATTTAAAAAATTATAAGAAAGCCAGGACACTATTTGTGCCTCTGAACAACCTAAATGCTCACAAAGAGGCATAAAAAATAAAAAAGAAGTCTATGGGAAGTTTTCTTTAGGTAAACTCGGTGTATTTTAGAGCGACAGAGCTGCGCACTGTTAAGCAGAGCAAAACTTCTGTGAAGTTTCAAATGGGAAAGTTCATGGTTTCCATACTGTTCAGCCATCACTACACACGGTGGAATAAAAACCCTTCCCGGAGTTTTATAGAATTGCTCCACAGTGGCTTTTACTGTTCAGAATATATTCTCATCCATTAATGTTTAGTTTTTTGAGAGCAGATCTGTTCTTTAAAAGCCTAAAAGAAATTCTTGCCAATATTCATAGAATTTTTTTTTTTCATTTTTACTACAGCTTTTATGATGAAAAAAAAACTGTATTGTATTGCCCTCTGAACTAAACCAAAGTGAGGACATTTTTTTCTCAACTGCTCAAGGAAACACTATTTCACTTAAGCAGTGTTTAAAGAACTTTTTAAAAGATTAACACTGAAAATACAAAAACACTTAAGTTCTATACATAAAAAAATATATATTTAATTTAAAAAAATCCCTGGAGCTTCAGCTTACTGTGTGTCTCAGTTAATCAGGAAGCAGTTTGTCACTTTTATGAGATTTTGCCTGCCTTTGTAATATTCATGAACTTTCCTCCTGTACTTTTAGACGCGTGTGTGTCCCATGATCCGTTTGCTGAATTTCCTCGAGGAGCTTGTATTTCTCTGTTATTAAGGACACAGTAAATACAAGGCGAAAAGAAATAAACTAAAGACAGAGAGAGAGAGAAAGAGCTGTCCCCCTCTCACTTCTCGGGACGTTTTGGCCTGCAGCTGAAGTTTCTCCGCAACAAGGCGGCAGAGCGCACACGGAGCCCGGAGAGAGTGAAGGGCCACATTTGGATGGACTTTGTGGATGTCAGAAGCTGGCGTTTAGTGAGTCGTGCAAAACACTCAAAGAGGAACAACGCAAGATCCAAATTTGAGGGTTTTTTTTCACAGCTCGGACCCTGCAGCTGAACCACTCACTCCTGACTCCCCTCATCTGGACAAATGCTGACAGCGGGCAAAGCGATGCAACACCGCACAATTCATGTTAGGACGGGCTCTTTACGCACGACTTTAACCTACAGTTTCATCTACTGGAGGGATGAAAAGTGAAAGAGAAGGAGAGAGGGGAGCGCAGTTAACGAGCAGCCACGTATTGGAAATAAGACTAAGCAAAGCAGCTCCCCCTTTTTTCTTTTTTTTTTTCTTCCTATTTCTCCATCCTCAGCTGTAGCCTGTACCTACAGATACTGGCATTATGCCCTCACTGCGGAGGATAAAACACCCGAGGTCGTCCGGCAAAACCGTGCGAGTCCACCCCCCGAGGAGAGGAGAGGAGAAGGGGAGCATCTCAGAGGCGGAGGCAAATTTTTAAAAAAATTTTAAAAATTATAATAATCAAGAAAAAAACCCGTCCGGGGTCCGGGGGGCCACTTACTTGGCGTTGGTGCGGTTCCAGAAGACGGCGTAGCGGTCGGCCACCACTTTGGAGCTGGGCTCCTGGCTAAAAACACACATCAACAGCACCAGGCAGACGAAGAGGACCATTTCCATTTGCAGCATCACTACGGCGAAACTTCGGCACGTATATCCTCTTCTTCGGGCGTCCGCGGGGCGCTCTGTCTTCTCGGTCAGTCGGCGGAGTTGTGCGGGGCGCTTCAGCCGGGACAGGTGACGGCTCTCACTCACATGTGGCCGCGTGCGTCAGGCGCAGAGGGTGGAGGTGAGAGTGGAAACAAATAAAAACGCAAAGGCGCATAAACATTAAAGGAGGGAGAGAGAGAGAGAGGGGGACGCGGAAGGAGTGCGACCATTCAGCGGAGGTGTGCGCGCGTGTGTGTGTGTGTGTATCTGTGAGTGTGTGTGTGTGTGGAGATGACACTTGTTCAGGTTGACGGAGAGACGCAAAGTTACAAAAGCGGCGCGTCACCGTGTTTTCTCTCTCTCGTGGTGATGATGCGGGTCAGGTCCGGATGAATCACAGGCTTTATTTCTCTGCGCAGCTCTGGCGGATCCGCGGTGGGTTCTCGGTATATGTAGATATGATTTTTTTTGTTGTTGTTGTTAATCCCCTCGACCAGTGCACAGACAGGGAGACACGCGCGCGCGCACACAAACACACACACACACTCCAGTGCGCGGCGGCACAACAGGCAGCGTCTTCTGCGGCGCGGTGATGTCTCCCCCCCACCACCACCTCCACCACGTTTATGCGGGGATGTAGCAAATGACAACTGCCGAGCACTTCGTCTTACTCCAAACCCAGAGGGGATCAGCCAGTCCGAGACGCGATGGAGGAAGGAGAGAGAGAGGAGGGGGGGAAGAATCACACACAGATAGAGAGAAGGGGGGTTTAATGTGTCCAATGACGCCGTGTGGCGCACGTCAGATGTCCATGTTCTCCAGGCAACTTTTTAAAGCCATACAGTCAGCCAGCGGCACATGCACGGTGATGTTGGACTCGGTCTTTCCTCTCCAGCGTAATGATGATCATAAAAAAAATTGTGTAAAAAAAAAAAGACAGTTATCCTCTCTCGGCGTTTTAGCGGAGGTGTCACGGCCGAGGCGGGGAGGAGTCCTTCTCGGTGTCGGGGAGAGGGCGGACGGACGCTGCGTTTTCTCGTGCGCTTCTTCTCTCCGCGGAGACGCGTGTTTATGTCCGCATCCCAAAGTGTCCCTGCTCATATGTGAGCCATGGCGCGACGTGCAGGAATGAAGAAAAGCTCGCGCTCTCCCGTGCGCACGCCGTGCAGCCTTTCCCTCCGTCTTCTCCTGCTTTTTTTTTTTTTTTTTCTTGAGGAGGAGGGAGAGAGAGGGGGTGGGGGGTGCTTCAAACGCCGGGACGCGCAGGAAGGTGAGAGCAAAGGCAGGCGAGCTCCAGACGCCGACTGAGGGAGTGGGTTTGGTTACGGCGGAGCGGGGGACTGTCCCATTGGCCTGAAATGATTTGAATGGGCGTCGCTCGAACAAAGCCAGGCCCCTCCCTCAGCCCAAAACCGAGCTAATTCAATTACAGAGAGGTAGAGCTGGAAGGGGACGGAGGGGGGGGGGCGAGGTGCGCAGGACAGGGACCGCTTTTAGATCCTCGGTCAGATCCGAGCGATAAGTGTGCGCCGCACTATTTAATTACATGCGCGCAGGACGCAGCGGAGCGAAGAGAAGCGCGGACTCCAGTTACTGAAACTCAACTCAATTCAAATGTTTTTTTTGTTTTTTTTTTAAATAACAAAAGTGACCTTTGTTAACACGGTCTGATTAATACGATTTTTCTCAATCTAAATATTATTTTAAAAAGAAAATGTGTTTTCTGGGAAATTAGAAAAAGTTGCATTTGGCCTGTTCCGCCATCCAGTGACGTTTCTCATTTTTTTCTCCACTGCTCTTCTCATCTTTAATCTGTAACTGTGAGGGATTCAGTCACGTCTCAGCCCACAGGTTTGTGGAGACAGAGAGGCGTGACGGTGCAACGTCGATGGATGGCAGATGGGGGTGGGGGGGCTCCGGGTGGATGAAATGGAGGTGTATTGGAGGGGGGGTGCTGTTGCGGAGGAGGGGATCCAGCGCCCAGACGCCCCGCAGTGGCGAGCAGGCGGGATAGCTGACTCAGCCGGGGTGGGTGGGGGAGGGGGGTGAAGGGTTTGGGGACGTGTCGGGGGAGAGGGGGGGGGGGCAAATCCAAGTTCGAGTGCGCCTTGGGAACCGCGTCTGTCGTCGCCCTAAATCAAACAAGTGCTCAGGAGGAGGATTTATGAAACTTTAGAAAACGAGCAGCAGGCCTGAACGCAGGTTGGAAACCCCGAATGAAAATAAGTGTAACATGAATTCAGACGGATGCAACGCACAGAAAGTGAATTTACAGCGAGCCAGACTCGTGGTATGTTTAAAAAATTTAGGTGGAATAATCCTGCGCATGTGTGTTTTTGTTTTATCGATGCATGTGTGTGTGCGTGGTAAAAGTGAGGGATTGGGCATGACAGATTTTTCAGAAGGGACATGAACTCACTGAGGCCTTTAAGTTTCCTCCCCTGCGCATATGCCACGTAGAAAAGAGTGTGTGGAAAGCAAAAAGTAGTGGGAGCTGAAATAGAAATATTTAAAAAAGATAGAGTAAAATGATAAAAAGGAAAAAAGTGTGTACAGGCAGAAAACCGAAAAAATTAAGGTAAGTGAAGTTTTGTTCCTTATTTTTTTTTTCCCTAGTAAATTAAAAGGGGAAAGACCAAGAACTACATGAACATTTTCATCGTTGTAGTGTCAAGAAAATCAGATGCAGTTAGTCCTAAAGGCCTGCTGTGTGTGTATGTGTGTGTGTGTGTGTGTGCAACAGGTGCTACTGTTTGCCCTCAAGGATACAAGAGAGAGAGAGAGAGGGGGGACTTCAGAGGGGAGACAGGGAGAGGGGAGGACGAGGTGAGAGGGCAACTAATATTTTAAGATAATCCTCTTGACCTCTTCCCGCGGACTATCATAAACTCAGGGCCGTTCACTTACAGCTATCGCCACACACTCACACACAGACGCACAAGGGCACCCGCGCTGCAAACACACAAATACCACTTCCACCGCACAAACTCCGGCATCAGCCATCATCACGTACGTAGAAATTTTCTCAAGCTTTTTTTTTTTTTTTTGAAAAGCACACACACACTCTCTCTCTCTCTCTCTCACACACACACACACTACTGAGGACACTATCAACTACCAGGGGAGGAGGGGTGGGGAGGTCAGCCTGGAGGTCAGTGAACATGGCTGTTTTCACACCCACTTTACAGCCATGACTGCATTCCTCTCCTGCTGCGTCCCGTCTCTCTCTCTCTCACACACACACACAAACACGCTCGATAACAAGCATATATGACTGAGTAGCGCTCGCAGCGTGCACCCCCAGCTGCTTTCATTTTCTCCGGCATAGAAGCAGAGCTTTCCCTCCCCATCCCCTTCTTAACCTGCAGTCACTATCATAGTGGGCGGCGTTGATTACTTCTCACGCGGGCCTATTTTCTTCCCTCGGCCTCATCCGCACGCTCCAGCAGAGTGGCGCAAAGATGGCATGAACTCTATTTTCCAAAAGCTGGTTTTATTTTTCCATTTGATTGATTAGTGAGGAGGAAAACAATACTAACATGGACTATCAGTGATCAGGTGATGTTTTTTCTTTTCTTTTTTTTAACAGGTGGAGGGAAATTTGATTCTGGCATGCACTATGTTCTGCTTCTCTGTTTTTTTTTACTTCTCTGTCGACTCTCTTTTTTCCTCTTCTTCATACATTGTGTACCTTCACATCTTATGTACTCAAAGCATCCTTTAATTTCGCCGCAAAGCCGCAGCTTTCCTGCTAAAAAAAATATATTTCACTTTGGGCTTTTATTGTCCAATTCAATTTTGTTCATGATTCTCGTAATGCGTTTTTGATACAGCATAACTGGTTTCATCGAGAGCTTCAGTGTGATATATTGGAGTCATTCTGGCCAAAATGACAAGTGTCTGGCGTCGAGCCCGAGATTTTCCTCCTCTCGCACAGTAATCTGTACGCTCACACGGCCGGGGTCACGGCAGGGTGAGATGAGAAGGCTGACTGGCTGGGTGGTTCGTACCCCCTTTTTTTTCAGTGTTATTGTTCTTTTGCCAAAGGGACAATTAGAGACTGCATCATAACACAGACTCATTAAAAAGATGTGAGAATGCGACTCGGTATGTCTGGTGTCAACCTGACGGGTCAGGCATGCCAACAGGCAATTATCCAACATGAAAAGCGAAAAGGATCCTTTGAACGAGTTCTCTTGAAAATACCTGTCAATTAGAGTGTGTGACAGTGGGGGGGGAAAAAAATTTTAAAAGTCATACCGTTTGGCAAAGCATTCATTAAAGTCGAGCGTACAATCTAATCACCTTTTCTGAATCCGGATCTATTGTATCCATTAGAAGTGAATCCATGAATCAGCCAATGAGACATCAGTCATATAAGTCATATAAAACTAAACCACTGAGTGGATACAGACAAAGTGGCACCTTACAGGTATAATGGCTTGCTTTTAATACCATAAACCATAAAAAGGAAGCATTAAATCTGCTCTCAAGACACCTTTAAAATCATCCTCCCTCATCATCAAATTTCTATAAAGTATCCTCTCGGTTTTACAGTACATTACCACTGTATGTATTGCATGGCATAGCATTCCCTTAATGTTATGTCTGTTTACTGAGACGCGCAGCAGCGTTTGGGATACAGCAGATTGAGCAGAATGCCAGAGATCTATGTAATGATCTCCTCAGACAGTGTAGCACCAAATCTCATTGATATACAGCTCACACGTCCATAAATATGATGCTCTCTCACAAGGCCAGGCAATGGGATCGTTGTCAGCTAGAATTACTGAGAGCGCCGTGCATGCATTGTGCCCTGTAACCCCCGTTCCCGCTATCGCACGCCTCAAACTGGGAGCGCAGATTAGGCTGGGTTACTTATGAGGAGAAAATGGGATTTCACCTCTTCAGAGCGCAGATGTGAAATGTTTGCGGCTATTTCGGAGGATAATAATCACATTTCTCCTTTATGGGAGAGGAGACGGGTTCCTCAAAGAGTTAAAAATAAGCACTCGGCGCTTGTGTGGATCTGTCGTTTGATAACTAAGATTCCACACCTGATGCCGCGCGTCCGCCAGTCCGGATGAAAAAGCAAGCGCGGCGCTCAGGACGTCGGCGTCTCTATCCTGTATATTCATAAACTTGACACAAACCTTTCTCATTACATCTGAGCTCATCGAGAACATTACCTCCCCTCTCCGTCTCGCTCCCTCACTCCCTCTTAATTCTCCGCCGCCTCCCTCTTTAGGATGCATATTAGATTAAAGATTTTATTGTCACACTCAATGCACTTAGAGCGTTGGCAAACTAAATCACAGGGAGACAGCATGTCATAGAAGAGACACCTTGGGTTGACTAAGTCATGACGAGCCAGCACAAATCGATGAGAGGGACTAATCGGATGTATCTGCTGGGACGGGCCCTGCCCTGAATCCAAATGATGGACACCAGATGGGGACTGATGTTGCCATTAGTACACCATAAGCGCAGTAGACAAAGTGATGTAAGGACAAGGGCTTCCTAGTCAATGAGGAATCAGGTTTTCAATAAGGACAGCCAAGGTCCTTCTATTCATGGAGGGAAAGCAGGGACCCGGCGTGGCGGTAGCTCGCCTCTGTTTGTGTGGGTGCAAGAGAAAAGGAGGAGCGCGGTGGAAAAAGAGTTTGTGTGTTTGTTTTTGTGTGGTTACACCTACAAGGGCCACGAATCCTCACAAGGACAGAAAAATGAGGAAAGTGTAGCTTTTCTCAAAGGATTGCGCAAAAGTTTGAACAGGACTTTTCATCTAAACAACACAATAGATCAAGTGACTGTTAGGACATTGATTCATATGAGCGTTTTCCACTCCACCCTTTCCATGATTAAGGTTTTGTTACATTTAGGCAACCAGAAATACTTGGAAAAAGCTTGGGAAAGGCCTTTATTGTGGTTAAAATAAACCAACATTTCTTGTAAAGGAGTGCAAACTGTGGTCACAGGTGTCAAAGTTGCACAATTTGAACAACAAACAACCAGTGAAGTCACTTTGGACAAAATTTAGATAGAAAGTGTATTATGACTACAGTATGAGGTTAACTTTTAATTAGACACAAGGTTGAGGATTTAAAAAAATATTTCAAAATTCTTGCCAAGTGTCAGATGAGAATATCAGTCAGATACAGGAAACAGAGGAAACAGGAGTTGTTGTGACTTGTTGCGAGGTTAACCGTTTCTTTGTTTCATGTGTTTGTGCTTATTGTACAGATGTGGAAGTGGTATTGATTTTTTTCAACTCCCTGCAACAAAATGAATAAGCGTATTTCCCAAAATGTCTACCCATTTCCTACCCTGTACATCATTTCTTTGCCTTCACTGAGGAAAGCCCATTAGACGTCCTCACAAGCATGCAAAGCAAGAGTGCACGTGTAATGTATGTGGGAGCCTTATGTACGTACATACCACATATCTGTGTATTTAAGATCAATCATATGCGTCTCAGAGTGAGTTCTGCTTTTAAAGTCTTGAGGCTTATCTTGGATCACAAAATAAATATTCCAAAAAGCAGTTTTCCTCTCTTGGATGAATGAGAATGTCCACACGGGCGTGTTTCTCCAGGGCTTTGGGACATACCATCAGCTGATAAAGAATTAATAAGAACATTCCTCATTCTTCAGTGGGACGTTATCAGCCAGCGCTGGTGTGAAAACAGCTGTTTTATGTCTGACCTACACCCAGTTTTTCAGCAGCCTTGCAGTAACGTTGTCTGCTTTTTTTTTCTCCCATTCTGTCCGCAGTTAAACGAATGAAGGCTCAGTCACACACACACACACGCACACAGACAAAAACCACAAACAGCCCCCTGCCCCAGTAGTATAAATGTTTATTTGGCCCGCAACAAAGTGGTTTGTTTCCTTATGTCTATGTTTGATGCATTGTGTTGTGTAATATTTTATCACACGGCACACTAATGACATCAGCTCCAGCTGTGTGCTGTGTGTGTTCCCAACTTCACTGAGAAACAAAGTGCGTTACTTTGTGTGTGTGTGTGCACGTGTAGGCTATGTATGTGTTGTGCGTTCTCCTGTGTGTGTATGTCAGTGTGCGCACGCAGACACTTTGTATGTGTTGTGCTTGTGTGTGTGTGTGTGCAGATGCGTTGTACATGTTGTGAGCTCTCCTGTGTGTGTATGTGGGCGTGTGTGTGTGCTCAAAATTTAAGGGTTATATTTGCCACAACTGTATTAAGTTACTTTTTCTTGTTGTTGTTTTAAACCAACCCCTTTCCATTTATAACCCTTAAGTGTATTACTTCCACTGAGCAAATACAGGGTTAATGATAAAGAATACATTGCATGGTGGCATTTTATCCTTAGATCTAATTCAGAGAAGTCTAACTTATCCTCATTACAGGGACCTGTAGAGGAGCAAATGACAAATCACAGTGTGTGATAATAAAGGTGACACTGTGAAAATCCCTTGGCTGGGATCCATCTCATCATTATGAGAGCATTATGAATGGATGTAATAAAAGTGAATTAAGACAGGACACCGCTGATATAGATATTATGAGCACATTGTCCCTTCCCTAATGTGAATGGTGCTTCAGCTGGCTTCTGCAATAAGGGCCTCAATTTGGAGAGGCTATCCTCAACTTTGAGTAATACTTACATACAATCATGACCAAAAAGCTGGGAGGAGAGAGGGTGGGCAACTATCGAGTCCTCTTTTGTACTCTCTCTGCTCTTTCATTATAGCAATGAATGTAAAAAAAAAGCCTTTGATATCCCTGGCTACAGTATGCAACGCAGCAGTCATTCGGCTCTATGGGGCCCCACATCTCTCTTTGAAGTCTAAGGAAGAAATTGATGTTCCACTGTCCCTTTATGACTCTTCTGTCGAAAGGAAATATAGATTCATAGGCCCAGGACAAAGCTAATAGCCAGACTTGCTCAAAGCAAAGGAGCAGAATAATAGTGCTGTGTGTCAGTTCAAGCCAACGAACATTAATCTCTTATTAATACCAGTTGATTCTCTTTTCAAACTGTACTTTCTCTGCTTCTGTCACTCCGTCTCTCTCATCCTCTGGCGGGTGTTGCTCTGTGGAAAAGGCCACCATTGAAGAGCTCGACTATACATCATTGATGAGGCTACAATAGCATTAGTGTATGCTTAGCCTGCTAATTCTCGCTGCCATTATGGGAAGTTTTCTAATCGGGCCATTTGTAATTCCTCACATAAAAGGATAAGCAGAGATCCAAGCTTGCGAGAGGGCTTATGACGCTGATCAAATTAAGATCATTTCCTCCCAACAGGAATACCTGATAATGAGAAATACAATTGCCATGGAGAGCACCACTGACAGCCTATTGACAAAGAGATTTGCCCCGTGGTATTTATGAGTGGGTATTTGTTATGCACATTGCATATGCAAGAATGTTTCCAGCTGCAGGCCATGCGTTTTCATGTACAGTGCGTTTTCTTCTCAGAGGTGCTATTACAAACATCAAACTCCAACACGATAATGCCGTTTTATGTGTATTTATTAGTGAATCCTGGCCCCATTGTGTCAGTCATACATTCCTGACTGCCTGCATGAACGTGAGAATGTTTCATATCCCCCTGACGCCACAGTAATCCTCCCTCTCCAGATATCACTCAGTCACTGAGATAGACCATTTCCTTCTCATGTTCTTAATTTGTCTTTTTTTAATGGAAGGCATGAAGGACACATAGAAGCTCGGGTTGAACTTGCATCTTATTTCAGAGCTGCGCGCAAATGGGTGCACGCACAACTGTCAGGAAACACACTCGAGTCGTTACGATGATATGCAGCACAGACCCGTGTTTGAATGTGTGCGCACACCTAAACACATGTAGCAGCAGACGGGCTCACATTTTCACATGCATAATCACAGACAGGCATGAAAATACAGCCTCTGGAAATTATGGGGTGGAAACCTTCAGGGTGTGTTTTTCCTTGGAGAAAATGTTTAGTGTAATCACATCTGATAGGGAAGGCGAGAAACCACATTATTTTGCGTTGGCACGCTGTGTGGAATAATGAAGAAACAGCATCATGAGCAAAAATGACTATTCGGCTCGTATAATTTATAGTGTATATGCACAAACAAACACCTGTGTTGTGATGTCATGAATTTTTCTCCTCAGTTCCTTGTGAAATATGATGTCATCATTCAGCGCCCTGTCCAGTGATACGATCCAGGGAAATGTGAGGTCACTCCAGTTTCCCCAAATGTAACATCAATCACAAAGACTTCCAGAGAGCCAAAGTACAATCCAAGGCAGGGCCGTGTTCAGAGTGGATCAGCACCTCCACAACCCATGGATCAGGAAAATAATGTCTTTGCTGTTTTGATTTAATCATAGCGTAGGCCTTATATCACCGCAGTGTGACACTTTAATTACAATGATTAGTACCAGTGGAACATACGTACAGTATTTGTTGTTCTCAAGCTTCGTGGCAGCAAAAACTGAGCGAGCAGAGCATCTCACACTTTCACTGAAAACATCTATTCACAAGCATGAAAAACATTGTCTCACTTAGTTGTGGTTTTGGATTTGCGAGCACGGGTTTTGAGATATTGCACCTGTAGACAAGGGTGTTCAGTGGACTTGTGTTTGTGGTGTCAGCGGCACTACTGAATTGAATTAAATGAAAAAACCTTTTGCTGAAGAAAGTGTCAGGGTTGTCTGACTCAGTGGCATTTAAGCATCTTAAAACCCGGGTAAGTAAAATCTACAGTATCTGCATAGTGCGATACTACCAGGGGTAAGTGAGGTCATTTTTTGGGGGGAAATTTGTGTGAACCAAACTCTTAAGGAGTACTTTTGATTTTGAAACACTTTTGGATTGTGTCAGGGTTTTGCACAAGATTCACTCCCAAAAGATGAGCAAAGCGCATAAAACAGCGTTCGCATTACAAAACCCAAAAATCCCTGTGTGATAAGTGTAAGTATTACACATCCACCCACCAGACACTCACACCTGCTGACCAGAGGGCTAGGAGAACACAGAGCCGCCCTCTGAACCGACATGTTTGACTAATACCAACTTGTCAGCACTATGTATCCCCGCAGCTCAGGATATTGGAGCAATTACCTTCATACAGCACCCCCTTAGAGCACAGGGGTCGTTGGAGCCCAATTCATCTGCAGGACCCAGTCAAACATACCTAACAGCGCCAACGCTGACTTGTTAGGGAACAAGGAGCCTGTCATAATTAGCAGTGACATTTGCTGACAGAGAGGCCAGGCAGGTCTGGCCTCCACTGAGATGTTTTAGCATAGAGAAAGAGAGAGAGAGAGAGAGATCTATCAGATAGAGAGAGGTCTTTCACCCCCCCCCCCTCTCAAATGATCCTGTTGCCTAAGGGGCCATTGTGCCAATCAGCAACTTTACAACCAAAATCATTTGCATCATAAACACTCTCTCGTGATGCACTTTGAATTAATTTGTTTATTGGTTAAACACTGGAATGAAAAAAAAAAAAGTTTAACAAGTTTGTAACAAAAATTATTCAGACGTTCGCGTTATAATTACAGGCTTTTAGAATAAATGCCCACTGAGAAGTCCCTAAACATATAGCACCATTCTTCTAGTTTAAAAATAACTGTTGATTGTCTTTTTTCATTTAAATCCTGCACAACAAAAGAAAAAAAAAACACAAAGGGCTACGCGTCCTTTTTTGCCCCTCTGGCTCCTTTAACAGTAGTTAAAAGCGATGATTCAAGTGTTGCTGCAGCTGACAGCTCCGGCGTTATCAACAGTCGTGGTGCCTGCTAATTATCAACCCCTGGGGAAACAGGGATGATAATGCGCCACTCTGTTTTGAATCTTTACCTTTCTCCCCTGCCTCGGCGAACAGTACCATCTCCATGGGTGGACCGGGATGAGAGCATTGTGGGGAGAAGCTCCACGGTGTGACTGACGAGCGTGTTTGGTATTGTTAACCTCCTGTTTCACTGCATGGGACACACACATAAGCCACCAGAAACACCGGGGAAGGAGGGATGAGCAAACACCGCTCGGCGAAACGAGAGAAAAAAGGAGAATTTTGGACTCCTTTTATCATGGTCTGCAAAATCCTGCACGCATATGAGGGCTAACATGCTTCCATAAAACCACATCTGTTGCCCATCAGAAACTTTCTCTTAGGTCAGGGGCCACAGGATATTTAACATTTCCATCAAAGAATCCAGATGACAAGGTAATGTCTTGGACAGGGACATGGGCTCATTAAATTTCTTGTATTACTCTTGTCTCCTGTGATCCAGAAGAAAAATGACAGTAATCAATTTTAAGAGCATGAAACCGAACATTGTCACTGGCCAGATGATACATTTCCTCTTGCAGGTTTTTCACATCGTTTACAAGTTCACGCAGGACAAAATAGCTAACATTTTTGTATCCCACCGTGTTTGCCTCGGGTAGAAAAGTACCATGCAGTAAGCTAAATATATGTTGGGTAAAGGAGCCTCGCGTCTCCGGCATGTGTCAAGTCTGAGCTGCAGTAAAACAAAGCAGATCTCCCCCCGTGTCAATCACTCTGGCATCCTGAGGTGACGCGGCGATGAGAGGAGACAGATGAATCGCTTTCAAACATAAATGAACACAGGCGTGTCTTGATTTGCTCGCCCTCTGCCACCCATGAAGTGTGTTAACTTTCTCACCTGTAGCAATATCTCACTGGACTCTCTTTTCGTCTCTCTCTCTCTCTCTCTCTCTCCCTTCCTTGCCCCAGGCGGGACATGGGACCACCTGCCACTGGTGAGGCAGGAACACAGGTAGCAATGACAGCTCTCCAATGGATTTTGCACACCACTGCAGGCCTCGAGGCCACATGGTGACGGGGAGAGGGAAGGAACGAAAGAAAAGAAGCTAGGGCCAGCAGGAGAGGAGAGGGAGAGAGAGAGAGTGTTCAACAGCCTACCCCAGCAAGCATGCCAATTAATTATGCAAATCACACAATGACTTTTTAACTTTTGTGACGGGAGAACATGCTGCGTAGTAATTGGTGATTTACAGCAACATATATGATACAGTAATGGGGGTCGCTATTCACGTGAGCTCTGTCACACACCCGCATTCATCAGCTGCTGCCACATCAAGAAACGGCAAAGAAGATTTTTACCCTCTTGCATAAAAATGTGCTCACCAGAAAACTACCAACAGTCAGTGATGTTTTCTCTCTGCGTTGCTGTAACCCAGTTCATGTGGTTTTCAGTTTGGTGTCACTCCTTCGCCTCTACATGTTCTTCAGGTATTAACCTTACCTCACTGTTTTGTCACTGAAGGATTTCTGCCTCCTCTTCAATCGTAGTATTCCATCATGGCTCGAATGGCTGCAGATGCTCGCTGCTCAGCTCTCCACAAGTATCCTCAGCCTAATCAAAAAACAGCATTTATCGTAATTTTGACATCCTAAAGATAGCATCAAATCAGAGAACACTCACATGGGTCATTTAACTTTATGAACCCTATTTTTTTTTTTTGTCTACTGAGTTACAATGCTGCCATGACGCATTTTATTAAAACACATACATTTTCATTATTGCTTAGCACTGACCCCCAGCTCCAGTATTACCGCTATCTTTTACAATCGGTTATTGGATGTTTTACACATTGTCAGCTCTCCCCTTGCTATTCCCTGGCCCGTGCAGACCCATCGCAGACTCACAAATCTGAGAGAGATTTATCGCCTGTTCCATTACAGACTTGACACAGGATATATTTCAGATAGGCTCTCTGTGCCTGTGAAACAATGGCACATCAGACACGCCACGTCTAATGTTGTTTTTCTGGTATTAACTGGAATCAGCTGGGGATTTTCCTCCTGGTGCTCTGAGGGTACCGCAATCCTTGTGCGACCGTTCAGCTCACAAGAGCTTGCTGTACAGGAATGTGTGTGCGTGCGTGTGTGTGTTGACGTTCATGTGGGTATACTCTCTTCAAGGGTCTACCATGTAGGCATGACAGCCCTGGCAAGATAAAGGGGATAAGAAAATGGAGAGAGACAGAATGAGGCAATATATATGGAAGATATGGACAAAGCTTGATTCTGAGACAACAGATCCCCTTTGAAAGTCTCCGATCATAAATTAAACATATGCATCTTAATAACGCTGCATGGGAAAAAAAGAGCACCACCCTGACTGGGATCTCCGGTGCTTTCTGCAGTTGTGGTGAATCAGATGCCTGCCTCTTACAAGGGCAGAATGCATGAATACCCCAACAAGGGCTGCATCCGCATCGCGGGGCCGCGGATGAATAGGAGAGGACAGATTGAGGAGAGTTTGACGGCGATGGGGGAGTGGACGGGTAGAGAGGTCATTGTTTTGGCAGGTCAACAAATAATGGCAAAAGGTTAGACAATGAGGGAGGGTCATTGAAGGGAAAACCACTAAGTCACAGGGGAAGGATGTGATCTAACTTCTTAAAAATGCGATTAAAATCAGATTTTCTTTTTTTTTAACAAACTTATTTGACAGTGCTTGTTGTGTTGCTCCTTGGGTTACTGAGGTTTACTGAAGTTTCTGCAACCACATGACACAGGCAAACAAACAAGTGGATTCACACAAACTGCCAAATAAAATACATGCTTGCAAATAATGTAAGGGTTTAGGGTACAGTCAAGTGTGTTTTGTCCTTATTTTCATTCATTGTCTTTGTTTGTGAGTAAGTAATCTTATGCGAGAGATGCATCCCTGTTGTTGTTTGATCTCTTCTCGTCTTCCTACACAAGCATCTGTGCACCTGTTGGGGTATGTGTGCGTGTCAGAGGGATATATTGTTTGTGTGTGCACAGTGTAGCGAGTGCAGAAGCGGCAGGAGCAGACAGATCGGAGCTCTCTGCACAGTGGTGCCAGAGGCAAACCATTAATTAAGCAAAGAGATAGAAATTGACCCAGCTGGTGGTACAACCTATACGCATGAAATACTCCAAGCGCTCATCCGCATACAGTCTGTACGTGCACACGCATAAGCACGCCCCCGACCAAAAAAACAAAAAAACAAGTGTCAACAAATGTAGACACGAGCAAACAGCACGGGCACACACACACACACTCCTGCATATACGCACACAAAACCTACACTGATGAAAGTCTGTCTGCAGGCGAGAAACAATTAGTCAGTGAGCAAGGAAACACTTTCACTTAACGATTTTCCCTTCATCGCCTAACTGTGTTGGTGTTTTCTGTGTGCGGACGGTTTAGCCGCACGTCGCCGACTTTATCACGGTTCCTCCCCCCTCTGTTCCACAATCAAACCCGCTGTTAAAATATATGTGTGCAGTTGGCTTGCGTAGACGGGCCTGCGTGTATGGAGCTAACGATTGGTTGTGGGAAGAGAGGAGACTTTTATGGCTTGGCAGTGGGGTTCCCAGGGAGGTACTGGGGCTTTGGTTTATCTCTGACTCTACATCTTTGTCCCATTCATCATGTCAAAGACTGATAGTGAAAAGCTTTGCTCACGTACACATAGTCTGCCGTGCCTCACTTTCTACACCTACCTACCTCTACATCTACCTCTCTCTGCCTCTCTCGCCCGCACACACACACACAGTCACACTGAGGAAAAGAAGTTAAATCAGGTTGTTTAGATTGGCTGTCTCGGAGTAAATCCTCAGTGCTGGACCCTATGGAGTGAGGTCATGGAAGAGCAGTCAATATGGATTAAGGCAAATTGCTGGGTTGTCTATGGGAGGAGAGGAAAGAAGAACTTCAATGGTAGAGTCCTGCAGCAGAAAAAAAAATACAACTCCTGTCAGAGCAACACAACATCTATGCAGCATTTAGGCCTTTGATTTGGAATATGATACCTTGAAAGTGGACCTGGGGCAAAACACACATCCATGCTAATACAAGAACAGCAGCAGAGAAGCAAACACACACACACACTGTAAAACATCCACACTAAAACACAACCTGCACACATGATAGAAAAACAAGCCTCGGTGCACTGACTTAGTCACACTTAACCCTAACACCTGCACACCCTCATGCACAGTGCACACACCTGCACCCACGCAGACACTACAAACAAGCCTACACACACGCATAATTAGAACAATATGTACACTATAAACAGTTCTCCACGGTGTCACTAGACCTCTTTCTCTCTCTCTCTCTGTCTCTCTCTCACACACACACAGACACACACACGCACGTTCCCTCTGTTTCTTATTATCTGGGCATCATGAGATATTTTGCGGGTGACATTTCCAAAGATCTGTCACTCTTAACTCTTTCAACTGGCCCTCTGGAATGCAGAGCATTATGCTGCCCCTGCTGTCTTTCCTTCACACATCCACAAAGCTCCATAATGGTAATTACTCTTCACATCATGATTAGAACATATGCACCAAGTGAATGGCCAACAGATGTGGCCTGATAATCCCGTGATTTGGGGATGAAGATAATTCTAACCTAGCCTTGAATACACAATCACCCTCCTTTTGAGAATTTCTGCAGCTCTGTGCTCACTGTCCCGCTGCGGCATTTGCAGAAGTGATGGGTTTGGTTACTTGTTTCATGGAGGAAAGATGCACCCAAGAGTTCATTTGTGCTTTCAATTAAGGGATTCAGGTAGCCTGATGCCACTTGTGCTTAAAATAAGACGCTGATACAATTTTCTCACACAAAGGTCCTTGTAGTTTCAAGAGGCAGCGAAAATGAAATCTGCCTGACCTTATCTTGTCCACATCTGTCTGCTCATTTTGCCCATTTATCCAAGTATCTTGGAGTGCTGATCTCGTTTGTTTGTCTTGGCCTGTGCTGCCATGTACAGTTATTTCCTTATGTTTCCTGTTATTGTTGCAGTTTTCCCATCTCTCTTACCCAGATTTAACCCGCAGAACATTAAATTGCATTTATACAGGGCTGGAAAATCAGAAGTTCACCTAGTCTGACTCACATGTTTTTTATATTTAATCAATGACAAGATATATATTACACATTGATTGACGTAAAGTTAAATATGAATATAAGTAGCAAGTTAAATTGTGAGATCAAAAATGAGATGTAATACATGAAAATATTTATTAAATTATATGTTTTTGCACTCAGTCGGTTGTTGAGTGCAGGTTGGCAGGTTGCTCCCTTCGGACACAGAAGAAGGATCAAATTACTCTCTCTAAATCCTAACCTGGACAATTAAAGGATCACATGCTAAACTGGTCCTCTATCAGCATGTGACTGACATCGTGCCACAATCCTCAGGAAGGGCCTAGGGCTCCATGGAGTAATATCCATTACCCATCAAGCACCATGGCAGCCCTGGGCTGCCCATCACAAATGAAACCATCTGCCTTCTCCATCTGCACTCATTTTGTTCATTATTCTTGAGCCAAAAACAATCCTTCCCTCTATCTTCTCCCCCGTGCTCCACAATTCTTTACACATCACCTTTTGTAGTTGCTCTCAGTGCTTATTTAAAGACATGTTTGCATATTTATGGACAGCCACTTTGTCCTTCTGTCTTATTATGTTGTCACCGCCCTTAAATGCTATCACCTCCTCCTCGTTCTGGTATTTGCGTGTGGTCACTCATAAAGCAAATTCCCTGTGTCAGGCCCCACTGAATGTGTGACTGCGAGTGTGTGTGGCTTAACGTCTTGTGTCTTTCAACATCTTAATAAAGATGGAGATTGCATCGCATCCCAACTTATTAATCAGCCTTCCCCGCTGCATCACTCAGCACGTCTGCATGTGAACGTGTGTGTCTCCATATATTAAACTTCATAAAGCAGAGTCTCTTATCTGATTAAGTGATTAACATCTGTTTAAGCTGTAAGTAGCCTTAGGTGATTCACGTTCATTAATACAGGCATGTCGGGGATACTGCTGTGTTTTTGCAGCGAGTCCAATCACCCCCCTATTTCTCATGTTAATTGTTTATTTGTATAGCATTATTTAATCAAAATCTAACAATTACAAATTACATAAAGCCACACACCAGTCAGCCTCTACTTTAAACCTCAGCCTTGACACCTCAGCAGCGTTTTATATCTCCTTTCCTCATCAGTAGTTGGGGTGTGATAAGGGCAGCCCAGGGTAACCACCACGCCTTCATCCCTGATTAGCTGGATGTTTCAGATGTCCACACCAGGAGTGTTTGTGGTGGAGGCCTGATTTAGATCTACGAACACAGAGCCCTCCTGACACGCTCAAGATTAATCTCTTTAGTCTCATTAGATTAACTCAGAAGAAAAAAAAAATTCCAGTTTCAATTAAGTGGAATTGGAGGAGAAGGCGCGTGGAGATGTTGATGATATACTTCAACGTCTGGGAGAGGGGCGGAGCTGTCATATATTCTAATTAATCAGTTTGCATGAAGCGTGGGAGAAGATGTTGGCTCTTAGGACTATAATGGGAATGTCTGAGGAATTTCAACCTCATGGCTCGGAAATTTTATGTTCAGATTGCAATGATATTAAGTGAATCGTTTGGGGAAACTGGATAAGTATCTCTTGATATTTATGTGGGGACTTTCCTTTTGAGTCCATTGTAAGACAAACTCAGGGCTCCTCTTTTCTCTACACCATCATTTCCTTCTCCAGCTCGGTTCTTCCTTCCCTAAGTCCTCATATCCTTCTCTCTTTTTCCTTACCTAGACTTTTCCTTCTTTTGACACTGCTGCAATTCCTTTTTTACCTCCTCATTTGCCTCCACTCTTCCTCCTTTATATCTTTACCCCTCAACCTCTTCATTTCATTCTTCACACTTTCTGTTTCTTCGTGTGCTTCCCTGACTCCTCAGCCTGCCACACTCATTTCAGGGCAAAGACACCAACAGCATATTTGGCCTCCGAGCATGATATCACTTTTTCACATATTCTTACATACACATGCGTAATTCCAAATGAAAGTTGTCTGAGATGGTTTTTACCAAATGGATCATCTTTGGACCTAATTCTGGAAATGACGGTATGAAGGGAGGAGAAACGAGAGTGTGAATCATCAGGGTGTGTGTGTCTCTGTGTGTTTAGAGGAAAAGTTTGGAGATATATAGTTGGAGTGAAGCTGGAGAGTGTTAGATGCGGGAGTTTTACAGCCCAGGGCATTGACTGGGGGAGTGTTTTATTAAAGTTAACGAGAGAAGGCCGCGCCCCTTCCACTGCCCATGCCCAAGCTTAAGTGCTTGTTACCCCGCTACTCTACAGATGTGTAAATCTCCCTCCTTCTCCATCTCCCTCCCCCTCCTCTCCCATCGGACACACTCAGGAGTGCAAACAGGACGGCGGAGCGTCCAATAAAAGGCCCGCGCTGGTGTGTTCTGGGATCCGCGGGGCATTTGTGTCTCCGCGTATGTTTATGACAGCAGCATGTCCCACTTTAAACACCTCAGGCTTCACATTCGCACGCGCACATGCCAAATTGCTACGATTGACTCCGGCGACCTCTCCCTGTCAGACTCGACATGTAAAAGTCGCCATCCAATTTGCGAGCGTGTGAAGAGACGAAATAAAGAAAAAGAGTAGAAGGGCAAAGATTGTATAAACTGGTTGTAAAAATGACCCCATATATGTCAAAGTGAGATGTGCTTTCAGCCCCCTTATCTGGGTTTACAAGTTGTCTAAGTTGTCTGAGCTGCTGTGCAGTATTGGGAGGAAGGAGACGCTGTGAGAGACCGTAAGAGGAAGCGAGATGAGAAATCAATAAGGCAGAAAATGAGATCATAAAAAATGATAAGGGACAAAGAGTAATGTATCTCTTGCCATTGATGCATATGGCTCTTTTACACCAATACCAGCATATTAACTTGTTGATGAATAATGGCCGTCAGCAATGGGACTTGAGAGAAGTTTGATCTGGGACAGTTGAGGCTTTCAAAC
>JAOXYL010000086.1:18745647-18765232 GCA_028564955.1 Terapon puta | reverse complement strand
TTTGCTCCAGCAGTTAAGTCACTACTCTGAACAACTGCAAAATACGCTTTTTTAAATACAACAGATAAAATAGTCCCAAGAGCTCATGCAGTGTAATACCATTGCTTGGTCGTTTTGTAGCACAGAAACCTTGCAGTTAATGTCCTGACAGTACAGTAAGCATATATTTTGGGATATGCATTATTCCAACTTAACACTGTAGGAAGCAGCTTCTGGAACAATGCAATTAGACTGAACTGCAGGGGCTTATTTGCTCCGTGTTGCGTTTTTTTAGTAAACTTATTCGGGCCTTAGACTGACATTGGGAGCGAGAAATCAACAATTCAGTTTTCGTTCATGAGTGAAACATTTAAATTTTGGAACTGAAACCAACTGGATGTGTACGGGGGAGGCCCCATAGAAAAGTTAGCCAACCAGTTGGGACTTAAATTCATCTCTGTCACCACCATCCTCTCACGGATTCAGAGAGGTTAAAAAAAAAAAAAAAACAGTATGACACGTCAGTAATAGAACTGTCTCAGAATCAACTGTAGGAAACCCACTTAGGTACCTTGGCGGTTGTTCCACCCACACAATCCCAAGCTAATCCTGAGGGATAACACTTGCCAATCAGAAACACCAGATTGGTCACAATCCTTCAAAAATGTTTCTTTACCTTTTTTCCCTCCTTTTCCTCTCCTGCGAGTGGGTGGACGACAGTACATTATAAGTGTAAGATTTTTCTTTACAAGAGCCTTTTCAAGTGATAGCTGTTAGCTCTCTCCTTCAGCGATGGTCTCCTTTGGAACAGAGTGTCACGTTGAAATATTGTAATTTTGACGCCCCGGAATGAACTGTTTCATCTCCTTGTCAATCAGAGCTATTGTCTATTCCCAGTGCTCAGTCTTTTATTTGGGATAATGCACGTTGTAAAGTATTCTCTCCTTCAAAGCAAAAGAATGTATAAATAGATCCTCCCTCATTATCTCTTGGTAATTTTCATTCACAGGCCTTTATTCAGCCCTCTTCCTGTTGAGCTTTTTGTCTGTTTGTGAGCACTGGAGCCACGGTGTTTACTCATCTGTCTCTTTCTGTCATGCGCACAGAATCATCACAGGACATGTATTAAATATGTCAATCAGGTGATGACTCACGCGTTAGGAAAAACAAAAAAAAAACACATGTGCAAACACACATAGACACGCAGGCCACACCACTTCACACCTTCTACTCATGTTGCCTCTGAGGGAATGACTGCGAGCACCAGGCATCATGTGCATATCGAATATTCCTTCTTCTCCTGTTTTTTCCACTGCCTCGGTGAAGAAAGAGACCGTGCGTGAGGGGAATTTGACAGCGATATCGTATCGGGGCGGGGGCAGGCCGACGCTCACCTCCAGCCACCCTGTGTGCGCTGTGTATTCTGATCAGGACTTAATGCTGATGGGATGTGGAAGCCAACTTTACATTTCAAGGTGCGAGCGAAAATTCAGCCCACTGAGATGCAAAAAGCCCATCACTCCCTCCGATACTCTTTCTCTGACATTTGTGTGCATCCCAGGGGCGCTCGCTCGTCTGTTTTGTGTGTTTTTGTAGGGAATGTATGCACGTGTGCGTGTGCGGAGATCTGATCATTTGTTTGTGTTTTGTAGCGGTTGCTTGCCGCATCGTAAGTGCAGGCTCGCTGTCGGTGTGTCTATTCATGTGTGTTCAGGTGTCCAGCATCCCAGGCCTGCCTCCATAGGGAAATCTCCTCTTCTCCTCACTGTCTGCTTGGACACGGTGTATCTGTGTTCGGACTGCCGCTCCTGGTCGGGGCTCCGTGCCCCGGTGTACTCGTCATGCAGCTTTAGTTTACCTCTCCTCTCTCCTACCCTGCTGTTCTCTCTTTCTCTCATCTTTCCTCTTTCTTTCTTTCTTTCTCTTTCCCTCTCTCTCTCTCTGCCTCTCTCCTTCTTTCTTTCACTGTCTGTTCCTCTCTGGATCCCACAGCAGCCAGACGCACAAACACTCACAGCACACAGAGGTATACAAGCACCGGAGCATTCATGCGCATATTCACATTCAAGTACACGCACATGCATTACTCATTCAGTTGCACTCGGGGATATATGACTGACAATATCTCAGACATCGAGTAGCTGCCAGAGGTGTGGTAAAGTCATGAGTCGGTTTCAAATCTCAACTTAAGTCCCAAGTCAAGCTCATAGTAATAAGGTTCACGTTTCAAATGCTGCGACCTGATGTGTTCTCCCCCACATCTGATAGACGTCGCATGTTGTAAATGGCAACTGTGCCACCCTAGATTTAACAGGAGCCAAGATAATGAAGAGGATCATTTAATAAAAAAAAAAAAGAGTTTGACAGCCATTGCTTTCTTTTCCAAGATCCACAAATGCAATTACCCGTCTTCAGAGATGCCAGTACCTCTGGCTCAATAACAAAACTGTCAAATACGCTCAAGAATGCATCACCCGTTCTGGCGAATGTATAGATCTGTTTTCTTAAATACCACAGGGATCACAGCAAACAACACAAAAAAATTCGAATTAAGACAAATATAATGAACAAACTGCACTGATAAGGCCTACCAGGGACTGCGGGCGCTGAAGTTTCTTAACAACAGTTACTTTCATAGCGCTTGCACTGGCGTAGGTAATATTGTGATCAAATTAAGACATCGGGATGTTCCCTTTGGATCTTGGCAAGCTTTGCGAACCATACTCGGGTGTATTTGACAATTGTGTTATTTAGCCTGGGACCGGGCTGTTTTTCCAGGCAGATGTTTCTAGGAGATACCTATCAACGTGGTAATATCCTCTGAGGCATAAATGCATGAGCAGATGTCTGGTATAGTGTAGACACTCCAAGTAGGTAAGCTGTGCTCTGGCATAATGTTGGAAATTCCAAGTCTCACACACACATACATAAAACTCCCTCCTTTTCTTCCTTTTCTTTCTCCTCCTGATCTACATGTATCTATAAGTATAAATAATACTTTTGTTGTGTGTAGCTTGCTCTTTCTGAAATTGTTTCCCAGCTTATCTTTGTATTTCATGAATAATACCACATCTCGTGTCATTTTTTTTACCACATGATGCCTGAATCTGAAAACATGAATGTCCTTATTAATCAAATTCTTTGGTGAAATAGTGTAAATGGAAAATGGAGGGCGTGCTTCAAAAATAGCAGGTTATATGAATGTCCAGCCTGTGAAAAGGATGTCAGTGGAGCGCTAAAAGCCCCTTAGAAATTCGAGCTCTCTTGCATCATATTTTATCAGGTGGCGCTTCATAGGAAAATAGGTTATTGAAGCTGTGCTATGATGTGATCAAAAACAGGCAAAGCATTCCAATTTAAGGTCATGTTTCAATTGCCATAAAATGGAAATGATGAATGCTGCATGTTTTCTGTCCATATATGCAACATAAGGATTTATTCTGACATGAAGCTTGAGTTTTCAAAAAATGGTGTGAGGGAGGTTTATACCTGGAAATGCCATTTGGATGGGATCTCTTCCATATACGTCTCAGGATTTATGAGCAGCACTGGCGATGTGGAATTAAATCTGTGAAAACTTCAGAAACTAGTTTATCATGAGATCTTTCTAGACATTAGACACCAGGTGTGTCCTCATGATCCGTGCCCTAAATCCATCCTGCCGCAACCTCATTCCCCCCGACAAAGAGTGAGAAATACGAGCGGGACAGATTGAGAAGTTGCACTCCAGGTCTCTCTCTCTTTCCTCATTTGCAGCCTTGAAAAACAGCGGTTAACACGGAAATGGAACCAAAGTAGCGTTTCATTCCGCCCGTTCCTATCCTTTAGGCAGTGATTGAATTTTCCCGTTGCCTGCACAAAGCCCGTCCCCCACAGGAGCAGCGGCATAAATGCTGTTGGAAGCCTGCCTGTTAATCCGCTAAGGAGAAGCATGTGATGAGATGTATCATGTTCGTCATGCCCGTCGCATCAGACACACACAGACACACTCGCACGTCTGTCCGTTCAGACGGTGGAGGGCCAGCTATGGAGAATGCCCATGATGATAGCGGAGAGAAAGCATCAGCTGACCTGTGGGAAATAAAGAGCGATCCCTGGTTGGGCGGCCCTGCATCTAACACCCATCTCCCTCCGTTTGGGAGAGAAGCTTGAAAGGCGTGTTTCTCTTCTGGCTCATGTTTACTAACTACTATATCGGGGATAGCATGAGGGATGGAGGACGGCGAGATATAGAGCGGGCAACAGGAGCGTTTGTTGCCGCAGGGAGACAGACAGCGTGACTTTGACCCCCAGATAGAGGCGATGGCAGTTAAATACTTTAAAGTCATACTCCCGCCTCTTTTCTCAGCGGGTGCATTGTCTGCATTTAGCGTCGTCACAGAGAACGCCGGTGCAGCCTGGAGATACTGCTGACAAGCACGCAGCCTCCATTAGATATTTCGCATACCTCTGAAAAGGGGGGTAGATAAGTTTCTCTCAAGATCAGGACGCTGATCAAACTATAAAGGTTTATCAGACTGTGCGCCGGCGCACTTCTGTGGGCATGTACGCCTGCATCATGTGTGCCATTCCACAACAGGGTCTTTGATGTGATTGATGCGATTGGACTTGATCCACTCTTTCATCAACATCAAATAAATAGGCAAAGAATATATTCAGCCCTCTCAGAACAATGGCACAAAGGGACTTAGATAGGTAGTGTTTGCTGAGCGTGCCTCTGTGAGCAAGTGCGCTCGCAGTCTGCATTTATCGATGCACTTTATAAGCACACTGCCTGGTGTTCTGTTATGCTAATGTTGCCTGAGATACTGTAAGAGGCTATAGAAACACATTATACAACCGTTTTTCCCCTAAAAATACGCTTAGACACATTTGCATAACAGTTTTGTAGGGGAATGCAAAGATACCGTTCAACATAATGAGAAAACATGAAATGTTCATGCAGAGTGTGTCTGCGCTACGTTCACTGTCAGCATGTTTTTTTTTCCCCTGTAAAATCTCCTTCTGACTAAAGAAGCGAATAAAACATTTTATTTTAGGCAGCTCACTTGAGGTTATGGAAGGAGTGTTTAAATACTTAGGAAATCAATGTTGACTTCAGATTTGTGCGTTGTTTAACTAAACCCCCCCCACTTCATCGAGTCCAAGCCCATGACAGAGCCCTTTGTCTGGCGTGCTTAAACCTCGACTTCTGCTCTCTACAGTGTAAGGATGTCACACTTTATAAACATTACTGAGACAACATCAATTTATCTAAAAAAAATTATTTAAAAAACTACATAGCAACTCAAATTTCAGTCAGACCATAGAAAAATTCCCATTGACCGTCACATATTTCTTCAATCTGTTTTCCATGCTTTCACTTGATCCCAGGATCATCAAGTATGTCTCAGCTCCCAGCAATCCTGGCGGAGTGACTGTTTTATTGTTCTGCACAAATAAGTCTTTTAGAAATGCTGACCATTGACCCCTGAGAGGATTAACATAGCTACATGGCATGACACAGTCACACCCCGCTGTTTACCGAATGTCTCGAGTCTGACATAGTCTCTCATTCCAGCACTTTAACACTAAAACTGCCATCCGACGGGGGAGATAAGTGCATGTGAACTGTTTTCATGCCATTTGAATCATTATGTCCATACAAGGTCTCATATCTCGAGCAATGCATGATGCACTCACCTCTGTGTGAACATAAGCCTATTCACATAAATTTCCCAGAGGGCCATACAGTAGCTTTCAGGTCGTCTTGTATATATGTTGGAGGAAATATCCTCTGCCAGTGTTATTAGGCAGCCTGTGTGTTTGCTCCTAGTAGAATAAACACTATGGCTGCTTTGATAAACCATGAAGCCTTCATTTCACTTTGTATATCTCGGCGCCAGCCGAAACTCATCCACAAGAAATTTGCTGTGCCGTTCTCAGGGAGATTGGTTTGGCTGTGTTGCTTTTTGAAAGGGACTGGGGCTAAACGCTGGGTCTGCATGTTAAATGCCACTGCTCTTTCCTCTGGGGAGGTCTCGTAGCTCTTAATCGGCATTTTGTTTCGAATTTCAATTTACTGGGGGAAAGAAAGCTTTATTCTTTTGAATAATATGAGCAGAGACAGAGCGAGGTCCCTCCTGGCCCCCAGCCGCTCTCGCGGCGCAGCAAAGGCCCCTGGGTCAAAACACGTGGTGTGTTTTTGATGCACGTGGCTGTGTGTGTGTGTGTGCGTGTATGCATTTACGCAAGTGTTTATTTCCAGCATTAAAACAAAAAGGAGAAGCACTTAAGCTGGACCTCTGTCTCAGCTGAGCTCAGACATGTGGCTTAATGACCCACAGTAAGTGTTGCACTTAGAACCATTCTTTTCTTCTATTAATGTATTTGAGTGAAAAACAAAAGTGAAATAATGACGTATGAATGCACATGTTGGGCGTCTGGTAAGTGTTTTACCGTTTGTGTGCATGCACAAATGTGCTCATGTGTGTTTATTAACCTTTTGCCCCCGTCTCTGCCTTATGTCTCTTGGGTCCCAGGAGCCTGAAACTGGGCTACTTCACCCTGACATCACAGGACATGACGCCCAGTACACATGAAAACACACACATATGCAATAAGAAGCAATAGCATAGCAAAAATTAAACCTGGGGAGCAGAGGAAGCCATGGGATGAACAAGTAAATTAAAAACATTGAATCTTGCTTGAAGATTAAGCAACCATTTAGTTGTAATAAGCAAAAAATAATCAAGCTGTATTGTTAAACATTTGGCCTCTGGACAACCCATGTAATTATGGAGTTAGGGAAATCTTCCATCATCCACGAATTTTCAGCGGTTTGGAGAAGAGACAAAGAGTCTTTTGAACAATAACAATCACTGGCCTTTCAGAAGTTTTCTACTCGTGTTCTATTTCACAAATACACATCTGTGTACGTACTGTACTCACAAGGATATGTCACTCAGTTCTCATTGTGTATCTGTGTGTGTGTGTGTGCGTGCGTGTGTGTGTATGCACAGGCTTCCTCACAGGTATGCATGCGTGGGTGTGTGTTCCAAAATAAAACAGTCCCAGAATACAAGTTTGCTGGAAGCGGAGCAATCAAGGAGGGAAACAATACAAACAGATGGAGCCATCTCTCCCAACAGCACACGCACACACAAACACACACACACACACACAAACGCCACACCACACACAGATGTCCATAGTTTCAAAGGTTGCTATCAAAGCATCTACTGGCACCACGCTCCCCCATTAACAAGGCAGATGGTCTTAAACGGTTTTGTTTGTTAGACTGACAAACACCTACAGACAAACTGTAACACATCTGAACACCCACACACACATTTGCACCAGGTACTGTAGCTTAGTATCCATATGCCACGCTTCCTCTCCAGTGAAAGAGAACAGTGTCACCTCTGTGGAAGAGACTGTTTTTCTAATTAAACAGAGAGCCTGGTTCCACCTAACTGCAACAAAACACCCTGATAAAAACTGACACACCCAGCCAACTTCTACAAACTAAAGGCCAAGTCTAGGACATTTGCTGATCCACATATCTACTTCTTTTTCTGATGATGACCATTAATTAAATTATTAAATTCGCAGCACAAGGAATATTCTATACCTGTCTTTTATAACCTAATTTAAACACAGCTTTGCAGGGATGCTGATTGTGATCTATAGTGTTGATGGGTTATTCACAAGGGAACATGCAGGGATTTAAGACTGATCTAAAACAGTCATCACAGGAAGAACTTCTGAGACAATGTGCACATTCAAGAGAGACAAAAAGACAGAGACATTGTTCAGTAGATTTGGTTCATGAAAGGGACTTGATCTAATATTTCCAAGAAACTCAGCCACTCTCTTAGTTTTCATCAATCTCAGAGTTCTGCTACTCTGTCCACGCCTGAGTCTCAATAATGTATCTGGTTTCAGGTCTGGTATGGTATTTTTTTTTTTTTTAAACATTGGGATTTTTCCAGGTTATTAAAATGCAGTTTTAGGAGTCAAAATCATTTTTGTGTCACTGTGATTGTGCGCAGTCACATGCTGTGAGTAAAATTGGCCCCAAAACATCAATTTATCTAAATAATAAAAAAAAAAAAGTATCTTCTCGCATGTGTCAAGTTTTTGACTGCAAGTCTGAGAGGTGTTGCACTTCTGCTGCGCAGTTGTATACTTGGAGATTTCAATCTCAGAAAATTTCATCCTCATTAAGCAGACATCAGAAACAAACGAAAAAGAAAATGTGGCAGCACCGGTTGAGCTCATTCTGGTAGTTGTAGCTCAAAATTGGGCCCTAATGTCCAATTTCAATGGATGCCTCTGCAGCACGCATGCAAATTCAGCGCCACAATTTGAAGAGTGTGTCCTTTATTTAGTGAGGAAGAAAATAATCTTAGCATCTTATGCAGGATCACATCACATCACATGTGCTATTTCTTTGCCATTTTGTTTCCCTAAATGTAACCATATTGTAGTATTGCAGAAAAACAGAAGTCTAAGAACTGTGGTCCTGAATGTTTTTCAGAACTGTCCAACACCAACATTTTTCTCTCTCCAACTTCACATATATACGGACACATATATATGTATACAATGAATTAAGTGAGATAATATCACATCTCCTCTGAGAAACCAACACTCAGGAGAGAGAAGCAGAGTGCATACGAATCAGACAAACCACAGTGTCTACTAGAACAGTCAAAAGCTGGATCAATGGGATCAAGGTCCTTCTCCTTTTATGAATAAATACGCCACACTGATACGTCCCACATAAAAAGGGTCCAGTGTGTGTGTTATAAAATGGACTTCAAGTGGATTTCAATGACAATATCATTATTACAGAGATGACAACAGCATGCTGACATTATGAAGTGTATGCATAATTTTCTCCATTATGACCCCTCCGTCGTTACAGGTCTCCATAGAGAAACTCTCAGCGGGATTCTGATGACACGCCACTCCTGATCCTTATTGATATTCTCCGCCGCGCGCTTAAGAGGTGAGGAGAAACTTTGGAGCCGTGGTTTGTCAAAGAGCACCTGAACCCTGGACCATAAGGTCAGGTCAATGTGTGCCAAACTCTCCGGCAGACAGGTTTGTTTGTGAGCGAGGGAGAGTCAAGCACCGCTCGCATCCTGATCGAGAGCTCGCCTACTCTATTTCTCTCTCACGCTCAGTGGCTCTCTATACCTCTCTATGTGTCCCCTTGGCCGTCAGGTGGAGTGGAGTGGGGGACAGGGGGCTGGGAGGGGTGAGCGAGCGGGGGTAAGGGGAGGAGGGCTGGGTGGAGGGAGGTTTAAATCAGCGAGCTTGGCAGTTCCTCCTCAGCGGTGGAGTGCCAGGTCACTGTTCCACTCTTTGTTCTGGGAAGTTTCGCTCCGAGCTGGAGCTCTGCTGAACTCACTGGACGGCTATCAGATGGCAGAGTCGACCCCAGCAGTAGAGGAGCATAAAGGGAGAGATGGGCAAAGAGAGAGACAGGCGACTATGCACCAGAAGGGCCCGGCAGGTCTTGCCAGGCTCCGGGGCTCAGTTCAGACATTTATAACAAGCGGCTGAAAACACCACTGATTTACTGGAAGCCCCTGCCCAGTCTGACAAGTCAATTCTGTTGGAAACACGGTGTAAACAAACAGAATCACAGAAAATGCTGGAGTAAAATGCATCTGCTTTCACTGTTAACATATTTCATTTATTTTCTCTCCAGTTCCCACTCCTGGTATGATTAACTGTGTTATGGTTGTGTTTAGGCACTTGGTAAAATAATGAAAAATTTACTATTGACTTGAAGCGTGAAATGGGATGCATTTGCTTTTTAATATCTGACAATAATACCAAAAACCCACAACCCAACCATTGCCATCTGAAACAATAAAACAAAAGTGGGATAGAGGAAAGAAACTCCAGTCCCCAGTGTCAGTGTTGTGATTCAATTTGTATGCCCCACCATTCACCTGACCTTCTTCCTATGACCTCTGTGTTAAGGATGTCACACTTCCAGGAAAGGGAAAAATAAAAGTCTGTTGGTGAAAGTAATCCAGGCATCAAGTAGATTTCCTGCTAAATGTATCCTGGAAAGCAAACCAGCGGTATATAAATACATTTTTAAGATAGATACAACTCCTGCCCACAAAGAAGTAGTTCAGCAGGATCTTATAGCAAACAATAATAAACAATAAGTAAACATATCACAACAGCATATTGGCCAATTTTAAGACGGCATCAGTCAAAAGCTTTACCTATATGTGAGAATTACATTTTAGCTATAAGCCTTGCAAAGTGACAAAAGTATGTACAAAGATAAGAAGCCAGCAAAGACTGGTGTCTAACTATTAGTTCACTTTTGCAAGTCTGCTTACCTGCTAAAAAAGGCAGGACTTCCTAGAAGCTATTTTTTTGGAGTTTCAATCCCACCTGTGGCTTTAGTGATGAATTCACAGTCTGAGTTTTCAGATTTTAATGAGTCAGTCATGTCATTGTCGAGCTAAATAACTTCATCGTGTGTGTGTGTGTGTGTCCACGCGTGCAAGTGTGTGAAGGCCACCACCGGCTGTGTGGCGAATAATGAGCATGTCCTTAGCCAGTTGCTCTCAGCCTGGCTGTGGAAACCAGACGAGACAGCCTCCACGGCAAGGACCCGCGGCGGCTCTGTTAACGCGCAGTGAACTCCACAACCCCTCAGCCTAGACAGACTAACGGCCGGCTAAAAATTGTCAGGTAGAACCATGAGTCGAGAGGCAGGAGGGGGAGATGACATACGAGACAAAGGGAGGGAGGGAAAAGTGATGGAGACGAAGGGAGTTTCAAAAGACAAAAGAAAAAGAGATAAGGGGGAGTGTGTAGTGAGACCGCAGATGGAGGAGAAGCGGTGGGGAAAAAAGATGGTGGAAGACAGACAAATGGTTGAAGAAAAGCAGAGGAAATAGGGAGAGTTACACAGAAAAGGGGTGAGTAAGGGAGCGATAAGAGACAGAAGAGACCAGAGACACAATACTCACACACATATACACACACACACAAAAACCTGGGCGCCAAACCATCTAAATTGAGTGCAAATAAAGAACTGCAGCAGTGTTTGGCAACCTTCCAATTGCCATGCAGGAAGTGTAAAGACGGGATGATTGAGTAGTTTTTGGACTAACAACATTCTGCCGTCAGATGAGCCGAACCCTCATCCTTCATCCCCCCAAAGACAGTCAGTTATTGGAGCTGTTATGAGCGATGATGTTAATTACGTATCTGACTATTTTTACACCAAGAAACAAGGGCAGATCGGATCATTACCGGGCTCTGGTTGCAGACAGGTTGGCAGGTAGACGGTGTGATTTGAAAGTAGAGCAGACAGATGGGCGAGTGAGACCGTGATTACCAGAGGATGAGAGATGATTGCAGTAGCGATAGCCGCTGCCATTAATCAAACAATGGTCGATACGTTGCGCCGTGGCAGTGGCCTTGATGCATAAGGCAATATTTTGAGGCTAAACACCGCAGATACAAGGGTTTGCTCCGATCGCGACATTTTTCACACCCACTTAGACAGTCAGTTCAGCGGCCGAAGAACAGGTATGTCTTTTAGCAAACTGCACGAAGATTATGCCATCTTAATGTTAGTGTTGAATAATTATAAGTCATCTGCAACCATGGTATTTTAGATTTTGTTTAGAGGGGAATTCCTACGTCTTCTGTTTTAGCCGAAATAGAAAATGGGGGAATTCCCTTTTACCTTTAATCACACTCAAATAAAGGGCAGAACACAACACAGCAACCTGGTGGATGGGTTGCTTTTTGGGACATTTGTAGACTAGGAGTTTGGCTGTGACACTGTAAGATGGCAAGTAAAAATATATGCAGGTACCACATTACACAATGTATTTTTTTATGCTTCATAGGTTCGCTGTTGGAGCTGGTTTCCAGCTGCCAAGTCGAGGAAAAATCCATCTGAGTGGTGTTTAACCTCCTCCCCGTAACTTTGTCCCTTCATTTTCTTTTCTTCATTTAATCCCTCTAATGGATAGTTTGACCTCTTGCATAAAACAGTGTCATGTGCAACATCCATTCACCAAACAACTCATTAACATCCGTAACTGTGGATTTAACAGCTTTAAATATTTAACTAGTGACTCACTAACATTTATACACCAGTGAACAGAAACTGTAGAAAAACATGAACTTGGATGTGGATATCCATTGTACCTAAGCATAAATATGTAAGGAATTATATTTTTCCATTCTTTTTTTCCAGTTATGTAAAATGGAAAACATCTTCCCATTCGTTTCATTTGCTTTTAATTGCATACCATTTTATTTAATGAACTCTTTTAACTTCTTTGCAGATCCTGTATTCATACAACTGATCAAATATTAATATTTAGTGGATTCTGGCTCGCGCTGAATGCTCCTCTTTAGCTGATGAACGCTGGTTAACACACCATAAATAATAAACCACACGGAGCGAAGCTACCTGAAACCCGAGCGTTTAGAGCCCTGCAAATGCACACGAGTTCAATAAGTGCCAACAACACACCAAACAGAGCATACGGGAAGTTGAACCAGCAAACTTTTTTTTTCTTTTGCAGGCAATCAAAGAAAGTGGTCATTTTACAGTAGAAACATGGTTGATCCCTTTCACAGACACTCTGACCAATCACCCGCGCAGAATGTTTTGGCCATTGATTTGTTGATTGTGGTCGAGATTAGAGAGATGAGAGATTTCTGCTGTGGTGTAACGGATGAACTTGTTTGTGTGTGTTCGTGTTGCCTTGACCCTGCTTGGCAAATAAAGCACAGCTGCTCATGCTGGAAATAAAAACACTAGCTCAGACTCCCTTTCTCTCTCACACACACCCACACATATACACGTATACACACACACACAAGTGTATAAACGCACGAGCTGAGACCGCAGACTGTCTGCAAGGTCAAACCGGTGGATCAGCAGCATCCCCTACCCTGCTCATCCTTTTCTCCATCTTTCCCCCCTCCATCCCTCGCTCTCTAACTCTGTCTGAGCGTGTCACCTTTCTGCCCTCATCCTCTCCTCCCTCCCTTCCCTTTTTCTCTTCCATCTCCATGTGTCAGTGCACCGGGTCCCTTGCTCCCATATCACTTTCCTCCTCTCCTCCCTTCCTCTTCCCTTCGTCCTCTCCTGGCGGGTCAACTCGTGACCCCTCGGCCTGACCTTTTGCCCCTACTCTCCCGCTCTTCCCAGTAACACCAGCTGCCAATCTAGTTTGCCCGTGGCAGTGCTGCTGGAAAGGCCCATAGCTGTAATCCAAATAAAACAAAGACAGGGTCCCCGCTACAGAAAACTGACACTTGGAATCCCAAACATTTTTATTTGTTTGAGCACAAAACATCTGTCATATTTAGGCTCCAAAATATACCGCTTCCTCTCTTTGTGCTCTCAGACCCCTTTCCAGCACTCGTGCACACCATCTCTGCTGTAAAGAAAATAAGCTCTGAGCAGAAAACTGTCAAATGAGTCAAGCAGACTAGAGGTTCGGAGTTTGAAGCCAGATTTAAATTGTTAAAATGAAGACCCTTTGCAGAGGCATGACTCCACTACTTGACTGCCTGAAGACTTGACTTGAAGTGGCAAGTCGCACAATCATGCCGAGGATTTATGCGAAAACATCCATTTTTATCCAGTAAAATAATGGAGCAATAAGCCGAATGTGACAACAGCAGACAGGCCTTGAGAAGGCCTATTAACCACAATGGGGATTAGGAAGTCAATGAACAGGATAAAATGAGCATTTTAATATTTTTACAGTCTGAGGGAGTCCTTAAGACTTTCCCAGGCCAGATTCTTCACAGATACTTCACAGACAGGACGGATTTGGTACGAAATATAATCATGCTGCCTGTTCAGATCAGGTGCATATGATCACCACGGGCATCTGACGGGGCATAAGATCGTAACGGCCCCGATCACGACTGCATTTAGAACAGGGAAACTGATGAGTGAATTTAGTCCCAAAATGCATGCACAAGCTCAAATATTGTTATTAGCTGTATTGTGCCATGAGCTTTTATTTGACAGAGTATTAACTGCTCTAGGTAGAGACTGGGATTGTCCCATTAGCAGCCGAGCTAACAAGCTTGCAAAGTGACAGTCAGCAGGCCGTCAGCAATATTGCTCAGTGAGCCTTGTGGATGGCGGGCCCACAAGGCAGCCATGTTTTCTGGGCTGTTTTTGGACTCGTTGGCTACTGTGGGTGACTTGGTTAAAGACTGGCCCTGACAAACATAAGACTTAACTCAGACTGAAGTCTTTGAGATTCGACTCGAACTTCCCCCAAAGACTTAAAAAACAGCTCTGTAAATAAGCCGTCAGCTTTATATTGCTGAAATATCACATCTACGCCATTTGGTTCCTGTTAACTTCACCTTTCTTTCCCAGCTGCGCCACATATTTGTCTATCTGAATGTTTTCCACACAGGCCTCAGATCCCCTCTTATCCTAGCAGTCCAGCCTGGCCCAGACCTGGCCAACTTATCACCCAAGCCAACCCATCTTCTCTCCATTACACCACAAACAAATTGGTCTGTTACACCTCTGTCTGGGCCCAGATTGCATTTCTCTTCTCATCCCTCACTGCCTAAACATTCTTTCTTCTTCACTGTGACATTTTCAGCTCCCTCTGTCCACACTTTCGCATTGCCCTCCCCGGTCAGACACCTTCCCTCTCTTCATGTGTGCCCTCGCTGCTTAACTGCCTTTACTTGTCAAGATTGAATCACATCTCTCTTTAGCTCCCTTGCACACACACACACACACACACGCACACACACACACAGTAGTACAAGCACACATCTCCACAGTATAAAATATCTACCCACATAAAATTAAAACTATTGTCGCTCCTTCACTGGCAGCCAGAGACGCCCCCCAAGATAAATCAGTCTCATCAGTTTCCTTTGTAACACACATTTCATCCACTTCTTATCTGCATAGGCCCACAAAATAAAAGCGCATTTTGTGCATTCCTGTTTATGTTTTAATACGTTTTAACAAAAGTTAAGAATTAATGAAGTTACAGATTTAAAAACAGTCGCTCTGCAATTTCCAGATATATCTCACTGTTCTTTGCAGTTTACTGTTGCGCAATTGCAATATTTGTATGGATGTTGCAAAGGAGACATACAGGGAAAAAAAACAACAGTTTGTGGTTTTACTGGGAATTATTTACTGAACTTTTTTCTTGGCGAAAGGCAGCCACTTTCTGGATTCCTGTCATCACTGTGAAGTTGCCAGGCAACCGGCAGAGATTCCAGGAAGGGACGACGCCCGGCCAAAAAAACAGTAATAATATGTATGGACTAAACAAACAGGATATAACATATTAATTAATGATCTTAAGAGTAACTGGAAGGCAGATTCTGTTTAACTTTTGGAAAGCCAGGGAGGCTGATTCTCCTTGTTTCCAATCTCTGTGCTAAGCTAATCAGCTGCTGGCAGCACCTTCGTGTCCACCATTCAGACGTGAGAGTGGTATTGGTTTTCTCATCTAACGCTTGGCAAGAAAGCAAAAAAGCAAATTTTGCAAAGTCCAATTATTACTTCAATAAATATTACAAGAATGCCCTCCCTTAGTGCTAATATTGTACAGACGTTACAACAGCCCAGAGGCTTGTGTTTGTTCAATCAGCGACAATCAGTGCACCAAACTCCACCTCAATATTCTCAGGAACCTGGAGCAAGGCCCGTGATCCCTGCAGAAAATTTAGACCCTAATTCATCAGATGGAAGTTCAAGTTGAGTTATTTGACTCCAAAAATGGTTCTCGGAAAAAGCAGAAAAACATCCCTTAGAAATATACAAACAGCATACTGTTTACACAGAACTGATGTTCTCACATTTGTGTAGGCTCATGACCGCTCAAGCTTTTGGTTTACACAGCCTGAGATCTCCTGAAATCTTTATCCACTTGTATTCCCTCTGAGTTTTGACCAGTCTCAGGTCACATGTGAGGTCTTGCCAGTAAGTCAGAGTCTTAACTGTAGCTTTGGTGTTTCTTTCAATACTCTCCACAGAGCAAAATGATTTAACCACAGGACACTATTGGCTTTCACTGCAGGCAGAGACACAGTATGACAGAAATACTCCACCACTTCCCAACGTATATCAAACCACACACCCACATAAACATCCATGATATAGTCATATACCCACAAACGCATGCTTACCCCCTCCCCTGAGTTTGATAACCATAATACTGCACCGTGCAATACAGTTTTGTTCCTGTTGACTCAAATCTGTCAATATGGCCTTTTAATCAAACAGTCTTTCTCACCCTTTTACTCTCTCTGCCTCCCACACATTCTCCCAAAACAAACATATTGACCGGGATTTCAGGGAAGGATAAGAGCGGAAGAACAAGTATAAACTTTAGTTGAGGTGGCAGGTGATGAAAGTCTGAAAGACATGTACAGTCAATTTTAGATGTGTGCTGTGCCGAGCATCGGGTCCTGCCTGGTTCTGTGAGGCTGCATTAATGATCTGTCCTGGAGCAAGCTCCACGCTTCGTGTCCCCACATTTCTGTGTGCGCCCGCATGTATGTACATCGATATGTATCTGTTAGGACGAGTGTTCATTCGTAGGCATGTTTTCTCAGAGGGGAGAGAGAAAGCTTCTGCAAGCACAGATGAGAATCCTATATCAGGGGAAGACACATAGAAGGTCACAGGGGTTAATACAATATGGGACTGAGAGTTGTACGATGGTATGGGAAGAATGCAAATGTTTCATTTCAAAATGTTCTTAAGGTATATCAGAAAAAAAGCAGTAAACACTGGCTAGTTCAGGCTCTGCAGTCCCTCCCGCTATGAAGTCACAATGTAAGACTGCCTGAATAAAGTAGTACCTTGCACAAACAGGTTGCTTTGTATCCTGAAAGAATATGGACACATTTTCCAAGATTAGCATAGAAATTGGCACAAAAATCAGTCTGGGTTACAAGACATAAAAAAAGCCTTTTTTAATAAATGTGGTTCCCAAGAGCAAAATCTGACAAGAACAGTGGGGCCTGAAGTGATCTCCATTTTTCATCAGTGCACCATTCAAGCTGACCATAAAAAGCTCACAGTGGAAGCCTACAGGCTGTGCCAGGATCCTGCCCGCCTCGCAACACCACACAAAGAGGAGACACAGTGATGTTTCCGTATGGAGCGTGGCCATGGAGCTGCAAGATAATCAACCCCATGCCTGTCTGTGCAAGCTTGTGACTCCCTTCCATAGCCAAAAAAAGCAGGATGTCACCACTTATCTGCGACTGCGATCGTCATGAGACGCATGTTGAGTCAAGTTTATTTAAACGGTGAAAAAAAATCACAGGTTTGTCCCAGATAATACTGCAATTGTTAAAGCATCAACACCATATATTCTTACTTCCCATCTAAAAAAAAGAAAAATGCGTGAAACAAATCTTTATCTGTAAAGGAATGGCAGAACATCAGACCATGCAAAAACAGGAAGAACCCTCTTCCAGGACAGACAGAACCAACATGCAACAGGTCTCAGATGAAAACAGTTCACAGACAAGAATGCAAATATGGAGAGAGAAAACGTAGGAGAGTACCAAGTAATGGAAAAATATAAGAAAATCTATATGCCCGCAGTAAACATGTACATGCACATGTTTACTGCGGGCATATAAATTGTGATGCTAACAGGCTTTATTTTCCTTCAGCAGCATTACAGCGCTGTTTCACTCTCAAGTAATTTTATGTGGTTTGCATGGTCCAATACATGACTAATGCGTACTTATTAGAGTGACAATCAGAAATTATTCACCAAGCACACTATGTACCAAGGAATGTGACTTCGTATACGTGGAGATAATCTAGTGTGGGGACCCAGGTCGAGGAAAGGTCCTCATTCTTTATTCATGAGTGTCTTGTGTTCAGGGAACGGTTTTGAGGAGGAGAAATGAAGATGTTGATTCACGCTCTTTATCTTTAAGATGAAGGCATGCTCGTCCACAGGGTCCAGGATACATTTACACACACTTGACTGATAAAGCTACTGAGAAAAGCTAATGACGCCGTGACATTTAGCCATCACAGCTCATTTGTTACGTGCAACTACTGAATTCTAGGTGTAACAATAGTATGAAATTCATCCTAAAGATATTCAGTGCGTGCATTAGCCTTAGGGTTAGGGGTCAGAGGTCAGGGAAGGGTTACATATAATGGAAATGGAAAACTGACACCTTAACGGACATAAGATTTACGCCACCTGAAAAGAGCTGGGTATAAAAATTAAAAATGCAAAGAAAGTTTTAGTGAACAGTTGAAAAGACACATTGTGGTACATTACTTGAATTATTCTTCATTTTGCTTCAAGAGCTAAGCTATTTAAAATTTTGGGAAATACTCATGCTGAAAGTTAATGAGAAGACTGATAGCACTATCGTGTTTGTATGGTAATTTTGAAACTGAAGCAGGTGTTTAATCTTTTTTAGAACAAAGACTGGAAACAGGAGGAAATGGCTAGCCTGGCTCCGTCCAAGAGGCAATCACGTTACCACAGTATACCTTAAATATGGTAAAAATAAAAAAAAGTTTAATGAGACTCTCCTTTTTGGCCTGATGCAGTGACTTCCTGGAGCCTTGGAGCTGTGAGGTTCCCACAGAACTTCTATCCCCAGCCAAGAAATAGTCTGGCAGATAACCACAATTCATTGTTTGTTTTTACACAGTGTTCCTTTCTACATATTAATCAAAGAGGATATAACTCGTTAATTAGCCAGCTGTAGACAGCGGGATGCTCTTTGTGCTAGACTAAGCTAATCGCCCACTGGCTGCAGCCTTCCATTCACCATGCAGACATGAGAGGGCTATCAATCTTCTCATGTAAACTCGCAAATACGTCTGTTTCCCCAAAACCTATTTCGTTACAGTGTATATGAGAAATGACAGTAATTAGTTTGAATCGCGGAATAAACCACCACATAACCTCACCCGTCTTTTTAGATGAAGGGTTGCTGTGAGGTTATTAGTGAGTAATACAGGCATTGTTTTAATTCTGTGCAAGCCGCATACCTTGGAGCCCCTATTCACCAGCATACCCACAGCACGTAACCGCATTCTTCTGCTCGGACCGCAAAGCTGTCTCTCCCCATCCAAGGCAAAACACGGCGGACGAAGAATGAAAAGAAAGGCTGAGGGCATTTCCATTACATCATTTTAGTTTAGTTTCAGCGTGACACCGCTGACCACTTGTAGAGCCATTTCAGCTGTGAGGCATTTTCCTATTACCTTGCCATTATTCAGATTCAACTAAATTTGCTTACAAGTTAAAATGCATTGGTATTTGAGGCAAGGTATCTATAGCAACTACGCGGCTGGTATATTGGGAACATGTTTTTATTTCTGGCTGCAAACAACATGTCGATTGTTTGTACCACTGTAACCCCATTTGACATTATTGGCGTTCAGTTGAGCTGAAATGAACACCCACAAGCTTTTAGGGATTAAAGGGCACCAGCTGTTGGTACCAGCTGATAATTGGTGCTCAGTGTTGAATTACTAACGGAGATGGTAACACATCTACAGTAGTGTGATTCACTGGGGGGGAAAAAATGAACAACACAACAGGATATATAT
>JAOXYL010000086.1:18730501-18740792 GCA_028564955.1 Terapon puta | reverse complement strand
AGTCACAGCATTGTGTTTGTACATCTGTCATCAACAGTTTGCTGCATGAGATATACATTGGAATATTTCGAATGCTATTGCAGTAGCATTCGAAATATTCCAATGTATGTCCCTCCAAACAGGGAGTTTCAGTGTGAAAAATCATTGTTTCTTTCTTTTAATTAACTTTTTATTAAGGCAGTCTGCATTTTAACACCATTTCCATTGGACTCCCTTTATGCTCCCTTGGCTTACTCACTTTTTAGTTGTCTTTTACCTCCCTGTGTGCTGTGCAGGGTGTGGGTACACACACTCGCATTTAAAACAACATCCCATTCCTACGCAGACACACATGCATGTACGCACACACATTCTCATATGCTTTAAACACACCCAATCAAACAGGCAACAGGTTGTGTTTTTTTATTTCTAGTATTTACATGGCAGCAGAGGTTCCTGGGGGTGTTGTTTAGCTAATCCAATGATAAGGTCAGGGGGATTACTCATAGGAGAGGCAAGATTCAGTCAGCTGAGCTCATCCAGTCAACCGCAAATCACTTCCCATTTAGACAAGCAGTCATCCTCACCACAGCTGACCTGGATCCCCCGACCGCTTACAGAGAGCAAATCTTGATCATCTGCATGACACAGTGTTAACAGACCACACCTGCCTCTCCCTCTTTGATATACAGGCTAGAAGAGAAATTAAAGCCAAGCGCCAGTTCTGGAAACACAGACACACGAGGACAAGCCAGAGAGATGAAAGATAAAAAGGGCCTTGCGAACGACAGCGAGACGAGCTCATCCTCTTTTATGGAAATAATCTGTTATTGTCCATCAAGGCAGCGCAGAGCAAACGATCCAGGGAAACATTAAGTTGGCCTCCGCACAAAGGCAGCAGACCAATCATATACTGGCAATGTTTCAATGACTGTTGTCTCAGCTCTTATTTTCTTCTTTACCTTGTCTTGACCCAGAGCGGCGTCTCTTATCAGTGTTCACTATGACAGATTTGGAAGAGGCTGCTTTAAAAAAAATTTTTTTTTAGCTGATTTATGCTTATATTACTCTGCTATTGTATATTTATTACTGTTTGTGGTTCGTGAGGAAATTGAAACATTTTCCACTGCGGATGAAAAGTGACATGTCTACGTAAAACCATAAATTTGGAGGTTATTAAAGTATTATATTTAGCTGAGAGAGTTGAGTTATTGCAAAAAAAGACTTTTCAATTGGTTTGGCGAAGTTTATTAAATAGTAATGTTATAATCTCTGGCTAAAGTTGGTCATTTCACACCCCCAAAATATAGAGGATCTATTACATGTGTGTATATTTTTTTTATTGCAGCCAATAATTAAGGTTTCCCACGTTTCCTGAAAGAAAACATAATTAACTCAATTTACTTATCCTTTGCTGTAATTGTTCACCAAATAAGGTGTCACTATATAAGCTGGAATCAAATTTGCTCAGTGTGGGATTTTAGAATTTGGGCAACAGCGCTGACGAGACACAAAGCTGACCTCCCATCTAAAACAAGGGGGGGGGAAAGTTTCAGAAAAATAAGACGGATGAAAAACAAAGGAGAGTAGAGAAACTATTCAAAGGGAACAGGAGACCAATTCCCCAAGTCTGTCCCGTCCTTTTGTTTCCTTTCAGAACAAAAGGCAGAATATGAAAAAAATATATATCAGAGAATAGCTGAGAGGAGACAGGTTGTCAGTGTTTTAACCACGGAAATTAATTTTCTTTAACTTTACATATTGTTTAAGGCGTTACAATGGTGGGAGTTGGACAGGCTGGCAAAACCCCTGGGAGCTGGTCACGTACTGTACGCCTATAGGCACAGACACTGGCGCACACACACACACACACACACACACACACACACACACACATCGTACACTCCGACTGGCATTAGTGCTGGTGCCAGCGCATTGTTCAGCATGTTTAGTTTTGAGATACAGATCCCATCTCCCTTTGATGAAGTCATTTCTGGCTAGAAATGAATTACATCACACGGCATCAACAAAAGAAAGTCACAGAGACGTGCTCGGCCGTCACGTAGCTGAAAGTGGCCGGTGTTGACATGAGGACATTTAGCTAATTACACTGAGGACAATTTGGTACAGAAAAATGGAGCTAAGAGTTTGCAGTCAACATTATGACAGTCCTATTGAGTACGGAGAGCGGGTCAGTCAGAAAACTTGGAGCTTATTTAAAAGGCTTTTCTCTGTCCACCTATTTCTGCACCAACTGCGAGGGCAGCTCCGAGAATTGGGCTTTGACTGGAAGGCTGTTTCCTCAAGTCCCGGAGCTGGGGAGCAACAAAAAAAAAAAGCCAGCACATTCCCAAGTAACTTGTGTGGAAGTGACCCTGAGCAAAGCAATTAACACCCGGCTGGTCAAGTAGAAACGCTCGGTGAACAACAGCGGAAAAACCTTGGCTCCCAGAGGTGCGAATGTGTGTAACTGAATGTGGGTGAAGCAGGGCGTTTCTGAAAAGCAGCCCAGCACGCTCGGGCAAACTATCCTGAGTAAATAGAGGTAAATAAATAAATAAAGCCTGCTTTTCAGAGCCCAGCCACAGCAGAGGAAGCACTGTCATGCTGGTTTGAAAAAGATCCCCGAACACTGTCTAAAGAGCACAGCAGGGAACGCTGCCTTGGCCCACATCCTGTGCAAATTCACCCCATTTCGGTTTATTCAAAACACAATATTCTCATTACGCACAGTTGGCTCGCTGCACTGTCATTTCATCTGGCTTTCCGCACACCAGCACATTAGCCCCTTTGGTCTAGTAATGTTCAGAACATAACCCATAAAGAACCATTGTAATGTGTCTCTGCCTCATTATTGCCAGGTCAGTGTATGCAGCGACGCGGGAGAATAGGGTGCCTCGTATGGCTTGTTAATTCAACACCTCTCTCATTCAGAGCAGCATTTGTACAGCTGGCCTTTTGAAGGAGAGTTCAAGCTATATACTCCTACACATGCAGACACATAGATATGCAGCGACACCACACACACACACACACACACACACACACACACACACACACACACACAAATCCTAGTCCGTGCTCTGACATCACTCCACACCACTGGTTCCTGCCCAACCTTCAGCCCCCACCTTGGGAAATCACCCAGAGCCTGTCCAGCCACCAGGGCGTGAAATACACACCCCTGGAAAGCAACCGAGGCAGGCGGAGGGACCGGACGGTCGGGGTGGTGAGGGGCCAAAGAGGTGGCGAGTAGCAAGTGTGAGCGTGTGAGGTTTGGAGACGGAAAAGCGAGGGGAGAATTCAGCAAGGAAAATCCAAAGAGGAATGTGTGTGTGTGTGTGTGAGACCAGCGGAGGGGGCGTTGATTGGAGGGTTTGGGTGCCGAGAGATGGAATTGAAGAAGGATTAAATGGACACTAGGTTTCGGGAGGAGGAGGAGGAGTGGAGGAAGGAGGGGCTGCTTTGAAAGGAGGTCTCGGGGTGCACTTTTGGCCTTGAGACGGGGGCTCCGTCACGCCTCAGGTCTCTCCGAGCCACTTGGGCCTGGCGCTCCAGAGGGGAGTTGGCCCAACCTTTGTTACAGTGGAGGAGTGGGGAGTGACAAGGCATACCAGCATGTCTGACATGTCAGAGCAGTTGGCTAGGAGACCCCGAATCTGGTCAGGTCTGACGCTGGCCATCTGTAGCTTTAGAACAGGGCTGGACTGTTTTAATTGATGAAAACCACCCAGGGGAGGATGTGAGATCGTGCCTCAAGGAGAAAACAAAGAGCAGTCGGTGAATCAGGCGTTGATTAAATGTGTGCAAGTGATTTCAGCAGGCGAACAAGACCGCCGTATCCTTGGAGGAACTTTAATGGTAGCTAAATCAAAAAGAGACTAGTTGGGGTTTTTTTCAGCCGAAAGACAAATAGAAATATGCATGATCAGATATGTGCATTGCTCAAGTCCCCAGTTGGATGTATTCATCCTTATTCCGTTCTCTCAAAGAGCTCCCTTTAATGTCACCCAGCGATGGGAAGTGATGAAATGGAGCAATTATGTATCCATTTGTGCTATTCAGGTGAAACCAGGTGTAAAATTTCCAATCTGTGCACCTGCTGTATCTTTAATTCATTGTGCTTTCTCACCAGTGTTGCCTGTTAGATGGTAATATTCAAAATATGGACAAAATATTACATGCAATAAATCTATTTAGCATCATCATATTGCTTCCAGAGGAGAGGATTGTTTTTCCCATGTAAGTTTACCCCAAAAATTGCAACAACCAAGGGATGATCGCCAAGTACAAATGCATCTTATAGGAGAAGCACTACAGAAATGGTTGAGTTGTGCTGTAATAAGAGAAAGAATGCATTGCAATAAGACAAAATTGTCCCTCATCAAGAAGCAACATGCTTAATTTGATACCCAGACATTTAGGAATATGAGAAAGGAAACAATAGAGCATTCTCGTCCTGAATGGGGAGAATTACATTCTTTGGTGAAAACAGATAGCTAAGTCATCTCCCGTCGGGCTGCAGATTAATTTTCATTTTCCAAAGAGTTTGTGCATATAAATATTCATGAAGCACCTTGAAAAGCGATGGGCCGACTTTATAAGGCGGTCAGCGGAGAAACCAACAAACCCCCCTCCCTTCTATGCAGCTGTGCTGATGAGGGAGGGGGTTAGTTCATGATGAAAGACTCTCACTATCCACGACCTTTCCAGTCTAAAACAAAGATTTGCACAATTAACTACTTTTAAATGTCATCCAACTGCCAAATCTGCATATCAACGCCAAGCCTTGCATAGAAATGAGGATGTTTGTAGAGGAATCGTTTTTCTCCCCTTTCCCATCCCAATGCCACCAAATGGGGTTCTTTCTCATTTTAGCCAGGAAGGAAATGTAAATGTCAACATATCTTGTGTGGAGATCCTTCTGTTGCTAATTAACCTTTGCCGTTTAGAAACTAGACTGAGCTCTGCCTAAACACCGCAATTAACTCCAGCTTGAAAGACAGAGAGACAACATCTACATGGAGCCATACAACAGGGGGAGTCACAGTGACTTCATTATCCTCACCGGCACACATACACCGCACACCTCACTTTTTTTGAGGGTACTCATTGGCTGATATTTTCCCCAGGCGGCAGGAGTGAGCCTATTGGGAAGATGTCAGAATTTGGTGGATTAACAAATCTCATTTCTTTTTATCTTCATGAGGCTGGACAGGAAAGCTGGTTTAGTTGTAGCCCCCGGTGAGAGGCAAACCATTATAGTGGAATTCATCCTCATAAATCTTCATACATCAAGCCGAGGACTGCCGGGCTCTGTCATGTTCAAGTTCAATTTCCAGACGCAGTGACTGGGAGGAAAATTCGTACCCGTTTAACCAACTCCAACAGTCCAAAACAAGTAAACGAGCCAATGTAATTCAAAGACTCTCTCTGGTGTTCTCTGTGGGTCTCGTCTGGGCCTGAACTGCACAGGCTCCTCTGGAGTCATGAATAGCTACACTGAGCTCACTCCTGCAGCTCAAAGGCAGTGTCAGTTACAAAGTCAACCCATTAACATCTTCACTATTCAACGCGATGCTCTTTCCCAACTGCAGAAACAACACAAGTCAATAGGCAGGCCGAATACCGCAGGTACCGAGTCCAAATACTCCTTTGCTCCCCCGGGAGCTGGGTGAGAACAGTATATGATGATGGACAGGAAATATTTGTCTTTTATGTGCTGATAAATAGTGAAGCTCTTGGAGCAGGTGGGCCAGATGCAGACAAATGATTGACATAATTTCTGGGAGAAAGGATGACTCTGAGTTAGAAAAAAAAGGCAGGGGTGAAGCGGAGGGAATGCTGGGAGGTGCCAGAGTAAAGTTGATTCAGTGTAGGATGGATAGGATGAAGGGAGCCTTTGGCAGAGTAAGACCTTTCCACAGTAAGTGGGACTATCTAACCACAAGGAAGAATCTGAGGCAAAAATGACCGACCAAGGTCACGAAAAAAATACCTTAAAACAAGACATGACTTGTTCATTGAAACTATGAAGACAAATCATCTGTCGGACAGTTTCTGGTATAAAATGGAGAGACTGTCCCAGACTAGTGATAAGGGCTGTGCTGTATCAGGCAGGAGCTACTATAATAGATATGATCAAGCACTGTCAAACGTTATCGTGGGCACCACCAGTGGCTGGATCAACAAGTTACTGCATGTGGCGTTGGCTCACAAACCACATCTTGTTCAGAACAAACTCAAAGGCTCTGACATCCTTAATTCTTGACAAGCCACCAGTGTTAAGGAGAGTTGACTGCCATGTTTCTAAAACACAGCCTTCATCATGACTAGATGCTCTGTATCAATTCTTGTGAGGGAGTTCAAAGCAGCCCCTACCTTTTCAGTCGAGGACATCCGTCAATGTCAGCTATGATTAGTTCTTGAAAAATACTAATTTCTCGGGAAGACTAGACTAACGTCCTTGCAGGTCCGACATGACAAATGTCCTGTATGGTCAGCGTCAATTCTTATCAGCACCTCATTAAAAATGTAATGACCACATGAATATTTACCAAGTTTAATTACTGCTCTCTATTGCTATTCTGCCATGCGCCGCACACTCTTTTCCTTTCCGGAGGGCAGTCTCTCTTCCAAGTGCTGGACGAACGCCTTCTTCCACCTTGATGAATATTGCAGAAGTCCGAGGAGGGTGAGCCATTGATGGAATCCACCTCAATCAGCAGGAGAATCGATGGCATACACTCACATTTGCAAAGGCGCTAATTGGCGGCAGTAAAATTCAGCAAGCTGCATAATTTACCCAAGAGAGGGAGAGAGATGGGAGTGGGAGTGCGAGGAGATCAGCTCATTTGTAGCAGAGGTATTGAAAAACCCTGTCATTCTAAAATCAGACGGCCTTCAACAGATGCAGGGGAGACCAAGCCAAAGGCCAAATTATTAATGTCTCTGCTTGTCAGGGGCAATAAAGTACAAGGTATTGAAGCTTGCTCGAGAAGTAAGATTGAGAATTTCTCCACTGAAGGACAGGCTTTAACTGCCAATACCTCACATACCTTTGTTAAACTGATTTACGGTATAAGTTAAGCACACAGCACAAGCGAATGAGAAAAACCTTATGACGACTCATTTCAGTGAATATTTGTCCCTTTATATTTTACAGGCAGCTGATGAAAGGTGACATGGAGGACAAGGCCTTGACTCCCCTTGCAACAATAATGGCACTTTTCTCACCCTGTTTATTTGGTAAGAGGGAGTGAGATCAGATGGGAGTGCAGAGGAGTAGAAGACTGAGTTTGAAAGTGCGGAGACCATGCGGGTCTGTAAGGAAATGACCTGAGTCCATCACAGACTTTTAGGTCAGACCCATTTTGTCCATCCATTGTCTGGGAAGAAGCAGAAAACCTCAACAGTCTCTATGGTGGAGTCACATGCGGAGGATGCCGGTGCTCCCCGGGCACAGCTGAAACCGTTCATGACAAACAACGGCTCTTTCAGAGGATTTCGCCGAAAACCTCAGCGACGCACAACTTTTGAACTGTCGTTTTGCATTTACAATCTGCTTGGTTTCAAGCGGCAGAAATGTTTTTGTTTTGATTGTGAGTGAGCGTTCAAACAGTTACAGTGGGTGGACACAACACAATGAACACCTGTGAAATCTATTGCAATCCAACAGATGAGCCAATTTCTGGAACAAATACTACCCTGTGAAGACAAGACCGTTTAGAAGAGGCATTGAGAAACACAACTGAAACCTTTCAACATAATGCAAACTTGTACAAAAGCACAAATTACAGCCTCTAAAATACAGAATAGTGTTGAAACAAAACACTTCTAACATGGTTTGGGGAAAAAAATAGAAGTTTATAAAGGTAGAAGCTCTAAGTGTGTATAACTGGCTATTCAACAGGTGTTGGTGGGTCCATTTCTTGAGCAATGTTTGATGTGAAAGATTGGAAAATGTAAGTCTACAGTTCATAAGTTATTTGTGAGTATCTTTGTGAGTAGGATATATAGGTTACGGTAGGTTTTTAACTATGCCCCTTAAGACGTGTATAAAATTGTATATTTGCATGTATATCTGTTTTTTTTATCCATGACTGTTATCTTGCAGCTAACAGAGCTCCCTCTGCTTTTATTAAAGTTAGAAATAAAGCTCTCCAGCAATGACTCAAGTGAATTGCGCCTCGAGTTGACACAAACTGTGTTGACAACATAAAGAATCTTTCTGTGAAGAACCATCTTTCGCATCCTGTTTGATGCCATCTCCTGCGTTTGATCGCCAGACATGAAACAACACAGACACATTGAACAGTAAAAAAGGCACTTGAAAGGTACAATATTGTCAAAGACTGGGGACATATTGAGTGACAGCTTTTTTAGCTCTTTGAGGCTTTGTGCTTTCTTGCTGGGCAGCAAGCTGATGTCTCCTCACTTGGTCTCAGATGTGAAGCTCCTGTGATTGTGGCAACAGTTCTGACCTTGACATCACAAGTGTACCTTTATGGAAATGCAGTTTGGCTGGTGCTCAACAGAAAAGAGATAATCAATGCATGGGTATCTGTGGAAAACATCTTTATTTCTAACAATACAGAGGCTTCAATACTCGTCATACTCGTGCATTTCAAGGCTTTTGGTTGTGAGTGAAAACATGCTGGTCTCCTTATTGTCAATTTACCTGAGAATACAGATGCAATCAGAGCTAAATTAAAATTTCACCATGTCTACCATTATAGTCATTGTGGTCTTTGTGTTGAAATGTAATTGATGTCATAAAAAATGTCTGGAAAACCCTGAAGGAAAAAAAAATGTTTAGCAATCCACAGTTGATGTAAAATGAGCGGAAAAGTATTCCACTGCCATGCTGAATATTCTTCTCCTGCCTCATTTCCACACATACAAAAGGAAAAGAGAAAAAAAAGCTTGAAGTAGTAGTGTTTTATTCATCTTTATGTAAATCCAGTCATTTACGGTTGCCTTAACAAATCAGGAATCAAGTGTGTCAACATCTAGCAGTGAAGAAAGTGCATATGGGGATTACAAAAGAACAGAAACAGAACAAAAACAGGCCAAGGGAGAAACTCTCCATCGATTAAAGTCTACAAATCCTGACAAGGGTAAAATGAACATGTTTTTAATTGTCTGAAATCTCTATATGCTGTAGAAAGTTTACAGTTCTACTCAAACCCTAAGCTCAGTAAGCTATTGTTCATTTCTGAGTGACAGTGTGTGGAGGCTGAGCCCAAAGCTGGTTCACACCATAGAAAAATACCCTGGTTATTTGCATTTTTAACTGTACACTACTGAGTTTCTATAGAATATAGATGAAAACTGATCGACTCTTACCTACCAACTTCTACCGGCCTTGGTTATAGGCCCAAGCCAGTTTTTTTTCTTTACACCCTACACCACTAAGAAAGATAAATCCCTCGTTGCATTGCTACATAGATAATGTTACAAGTATATGCTCAAAACCAATATTAGGCTAAGTAAATCCCACACAGTACTTATTTATATGTATATATCAGATCAAATAACGGGAATATGGTATCAGATAGACTGAGAGAAGATAAATATTTCTTTAGTAAATTTCTGGGTCAATTTCAGCTTGCTAATTGGATGGCAATTACCTACTAACCACTTAAGGCAACGTTTCCTCTTACCTGTCATCACGGTGGTTGTGGTTAATATGTTCTGATAACATGACCCAGGCTTTTTTTTTTTAGGTAAAGGCAACTTCTATTTCAAGCACTGTTTGACTTGATTCTGTACTGATTCACGCTGACTGATGCTCAGTCAACCCTAAATGTATGCATGGCTTCAAAAACAGCATTGTTCCCAAGTCATACAGAGGAAGTTCAGATCACCTGCAGACAGTTTCTCTTTCACCGAAAAAACAAAATGAAGATCTCAATGTAAACATGCAGTTTTTTTTTTTTGAGAAGTAACCAGTGCTGTTTTCCCACCATGCATCTGCCAGGGGTTGGACCGAATCTTTCTTCTGCAACACGACGTCTCATTGAGTCACGACCAAGAGCCCTGTCCTTCGAATGAGAGACTTGTCAACGATCTCAACATGTATGAGTCCACAAATGCCTTTAAATACTGTACTGGACATCCAAGACAGGGGAAAAAAAAAAGTCTAATCTGACAAAATAAACGTCACACATCTCTTAAAATGTCTCGCGTGAGCTCCGAGGCCCTGGCAGTTCAGTTGTTTTGTCTGGGGATGTCGTCTCTGCTCCGTCCTGTGTGATCTCACTGCAGCGGCTGAGTTCAGTTTGAAGGAGGTGAGCGCTGCAAGAGGTCA
>JAOXYL010000086.1:18718064-18730401 GCA_028564955.1 Terapon puta | reverse complement strand
GTACGAGGCTTTGTACTCCAACAACTGGGTAACACTCACTTATTTTAGAGTTTTTGAAGTGGGGTGGTACATATCCATCATCAGCGGTTTACCTCCAGGCGGTATATGTGCTCCCAGTTCAGATTAACAGCCAGGCAATGTACTGCTGTGGACGGAGACAGCAGTAAACTTATTTTAACCTCCTAACAATAAGGCTCACTACAACATTTTAAGCATTTTACCTTGCCATCAGATAGCCCTTTCCTTTGGCACTGCATTTCCTTAAACAAAAACTTTGTTATTCCTATGCACAAGTTCCTCTATATATTCAGGTTCACTGAGGTGTCACACGCCTTCACAGTAATAAGCATTTCATCGTTGTTGTCATAATCAACTCTTGAGTTTGTTGTCCCTTCAAAAAAACGCTGGCCCAGACAGCCGATCTGCCACATAATACGGTCCACGGCATATGTACGAATACAGGCGCTGTACGGTTCAGAAATTGTGGTTTCAAAAGAAAGCGAGGACTGATGGTACAGTGAAGCCAAACTGGGAACTCACCGACCGCCATCTACTGTAGGTAAGACATCGACTATAAACAAGTAATTTATACAGCCCCACTTTAAAAAAACGTAATAACCTTTATAGTTGATATCAAAGTCAGAGCATTGCTGCGTACCGAGACAAACTAGTCTGACAATGCTCGTCACATGGCCAAAGGTGATGAAGATGGTTCAGCCTGGTTGTTGACTCCAACCTGTGAGTGGCAGGTGACTGAAGTCTCACTTAATCATAAAATACCAGGAGGCCCATATTTCACTTAAATGATTAAAATGGCGATTTGCTTTAAATGAAAGGGTTGATGGACTGAACCTTTGTGAGTGTGTAGCTACATGTTCACATGCATGTTTGAACGGTGGATGGGAAGCAAACATGAGCCGCAAATATTGTGTGTGTGTGTGTGTGTGTGTCTATACACATGAGAGGGCCTCGGTGGAGTTATGCATTCGTGTGTCTATGTATGTGTGTTCCTGTGTGCGTGTGTGATCCAGCTGTAGCTACGAAGTGTTCGATGTGTTGGGGCTCCAGCCCATTTGATAAGCTCTCTCCAGGGTTCTCTTGCAGTCCTGCATCACAGTGCTGAAGACAATGTGAGGGTACTGGACCACCAGCCTCTCCACCGTCTCCTCGTTCACCTGCAAAACACAAACACTGACAATGTTACCGTATTGAAGAAACCAGATTTAACTCAGTGACAAAACACTTTCCATTTCCTTTCCCCCGACATTAGTGGATGATTTGAGCTTTTAACCACATCACACAGTCCTCATGAGCAGATTCATAGGTGTCATGAAATTGTGGAAGCTCAAATTTGCCATTATTCTAAACATTTAAAGTAATTTTAGGAAAGCTCATATGTCTATACCTCCTGACAAACAAGAAAACAACAAAACACCTCCTGTCGAGCACCCAAAAGCTCCAAGACAAGTGAGTAAGTGGATCCTGCGATGACAAACTGTGAGTATACTTCTTTTCTTATGTTGACTCAGTTGCCCTGTGTGATGTAATATGACCAGTTTTACTAACTATAACTATCTTAAAACAACAGTTAGGTGCAGATATGTTCACTGAAACTGCTTTTGCCTGCTGTCATCATTCCTCCCTTTAATGATGTTAAAAGATGATTTCATACTGTGTTTCCATCATCATAAACAGATTTCCACGGAGTCCTGTGTAGATATATTAAAAAAAAGAGGCAGTCAGCTTTAAGCCATATGAATGTAAGAAAAATATTGCTTTAGGTCAAATAAATACAGATGTTCAAATGACTTAATGGAGTAATTTAAAAATCTGTCGACTGCCTCTGCTTCACCCCATGATGCCGTATTAAGATAATCAGAAACACAGATTGAACTGTTAGTGCCCTGTAAGATGGCAGCGGACTGGACTAATATGAAAGATATGCAATTTCTTAAGAGCATACAGTGTTTGCCATATGGACACGCACACGCGCACACACACGCAACTGGACTATGGCGGCGGTTTTAACACAGTGGACAGCTGAGCTCACCGGGCTAATGAGGCCTTCATGTTCTCAGAGGACTCAAAAGACAAGCAGCTAATAGCCACTCCCGCACTTCTTTGCCAGTCTAACGCTCTGTCAGACCAACGCAGCGAGCCAAGAGTGAGAGAGCCCGAGAATCTGACAAAGAGCAGAGGCAGAGTAACCCTGGAGACCTTGAGGGGTTAACCGCAACCCACCCAGAACCAACCCCCGCCCACCCGCGAGCATGACACTTTCCAGGGGAAATGATGTATAAACACTCACACACATGTTGAGCACACAGTCATCCGTTGTTGCCAAAGCAGTGACAAAGTGTTTCACAGTTTTCCCCGAGCTCGTTGCCCGAGAACCCTTCGGTTTCTATGTTTTCTGGAAGAGAAGCCGCGCGTGGTAAGAGTTCCCTGGCCCTCGCTCGGGTTATGATCCGTTTCGGCTGTCATTTTCTGTCTAATTCCTTCTTTCTCTTCGTTGAACGCACTTTCCTTTAAGTGGTGGGTATCGGGTATACCTTGTCAAGAAGTGAAACTGAGAGAGGAAATGGGCAGACAGATGGACAAAACGGGCCGACAGAGTCAGGAGAAAACCAGCCGAATCAGAGAGAGAAATAAGCGCGCTTGAGCGAGCACACCACCGAAGCCTCGCGGGTCACAGAAGGAAGATGGAAACTCTGCACAGCACAAGTGAATTCAATAAGACTAAAAGGCAACAACGGCCTGTTAGCTTTCCCTTTGATTGCCAAGGAAGGAACAGCTCGTTGGAGTTTGGGGTTCTTGACGCCAGCACATCGAGGCTTAACAGAATCTTTCAGCATACCGCTGATACAGAAAAAAATAAAATAAAATCAAGACCACAGGGTCGAAAAGTCCTTCCTACTTTCATCTGTTTTTTGTTTTTCTGATCAGACGCGAAGAGAAAATTCTTAGAATAAGAGCCAAAAAAACATTCCTGCCTCTGTTCTCCCTCCAGTCAGTGCTGAAGAAAAAGACAACAGAGACTGGCAGAAGGCTTTTAAATCTGAAATAATACTCTGACACCTCAGCCGAAAGGTGCATTAAATCAGAGAGTAGGAGTGGAAATGAGAAAATTCCAGCAACACTCTGAGTGCTGTGATCATTGTTTCGTTAGTACAGCTGAAGCAGTGTTATTGCTTTAAAGAATTCGCATTACTATTCTGAGATAATATGAAAGACAGTTTTACAAAACATGTCTACATTACCTTTTGTACAGAAAAGATCAAATTCAACAGGTGATGCAGTTACGTTGGCCATACCAGTAAATGAAAGGAGACTTTTTTGGATATTATTATACGCTATTTGCGCAGTGTGCGGCAGAGGATATAACAATCAAAGAACTCCTGCAGAACCTTGTGAGCTTTTTCTACATTATTTGATGAGATTCACAGGCAGGGCCAGAACTTCACTGTGGAGCGCATTTTATGAAAACCTAGTCTGTTTCCATCTACCTGTGCATTTTTCATTTATGCACAAGGTAAAACAGCTTGGAAATTCAAGAAAAAAAAGCATAAAAACAGTTTTTAAGTTTGGCTGGGGTGGAAAACTAAAAAATATGTGACAAATTAGAATGGAGGCTGACATTGTGAATAAGTCATGAAGTATGCGACCACTGAGGCGATGAAAAAGAGTCAGATGAAAACATGAGAATTATAAAATTTGCACATGAAAGAAATCTAAAAGTAACATTTTAATCAAATTTTCCACATCATTTTCGTTTGTCTGAGGTTTTTCTGGCGTTTTGTTAATCACGTCATCTTGCTGCACTCTTCTTCCTCTGCAGTGGTTTAGTGGCACGCAACGGGAAAACTAGTGCAAATCATCATTTATTTCAACTCATGGTATTTGCCATATCGCAATGGGTGGAAATGTGCATTAATTTGCACTCTCTCTGTCTTTCTTGCTAAAATGTGCATCAAATTTGAACGGAAACATAACTAATGACGAGATGCTGTAACTTATTGGTAATAAATGGACATTTTGTTGGATGTCCCGTGGCTGCATCTTCTTCGTCTCTCATGTTTGAGTGAGGCTGAGATGGTTATTTTACGGGCACTAGATTCTGTTTTTATGGTTGATGGATAGTTTTTTTGTATCTGTAAAGGCAAAAAAGGACTATTTCAATATCAAAGTGGGATACAGTGCGTCTAAGAAGCAAGGATGAATGCAGTCTCTTCTTCCCCTCTTTTGAAATTTGACCCGGGTGTCTGACCACACTACTGTCTTGAATCATGAATTAAGAGCTTTCCATAGAAAGTCTAGTGTGCCGACTGTTGGATCCTTTCCAACAAAAGTAGCAACTGGCTCTAAATATTGATGATTACTGTTTATGTAATGTTGGATCACCCTCACACCTGGCTTTCCTCCTTTTCAAATATAATTTTTGGGGGGGGACATTTAATGCTTTTATTAGGTGGAAATAGTGGAGATATGATGAAAATGAGCGCCAGAGAGAGAGAGAGAGATGCAATTCAGATTCACGGCGGGCGTCTTAAACCCCAAGCCTCAGGGGCGACCCCGTACCTGTTTTTCTCCAGACTAAACACCTGCGGTTTGCCGGTGAAGATGGCCACGTTCACAGGGGAGCAAGGCAAAGCGGGAGCAGAGGAGCTTAACCGAAGCCTCCAAAAGCTGCTACCACAGAGGGAAGTTAAGTTTGTTATGACATATGGCTGAGCCTCATTAGCAGATAAAATGACAAACCCCTGATTGCCTTCATAACATATTATGCTATATTCTTGAAAAGAGAATGTAACATCCCCGAGCTCGTTAATCAGGGCTTAATTACAATTAAAACAGATCTAAAGAATAGACCTGTCAAACTGATGGGAGGCCGTAACATTCATTAATGCTAATTTAGTGCAGCTCCACTTGCTGAGCAAACACAGCGCACACAAAATGGCTCCCAATCAAAACGCTGAATCATTTCTTAATTGCCGGTTGCGGCAACACTAAATATTTGAGTTGCAACAAGATCACTTTGATGGAAATCATGAAAAGATTAACTATTGCACTGACCTGTGCTGCTCTGCTTGATAACACTGTATGTGTATTTATTTATTTTTTTTTAGAAATGTACTGGCTGTCACATGCAATCGGCGTCAAGTGACAGGAATTCAAACATCTTATTATTGCACAGGAAAAAGCCAAACAAGATTAAGATCTAAAAAAAATCATATTCTACAATCAATCAAATCTAAGCCGGTATGAATTTTAAATGGTTACAACACATCGCTCCTTGTACCTGTTATGAAAGGACCACTTTTAAATAACTGGAAGTTGAAAAGAGTTATCCCATTGTTCATTTTTTAATCAACCTGGTGGATAGAGAACCCTGGTTGACAGAAAACTGGTTGACAGAAGCGTTTATACATCACAGCATCAGTTAACTCCCCTCGGCTGCACAGACACAAACAACCAGAGGAACTGTAAGTCTTTGCCGGCCTCCTGTAAAACAGTTCACAGCTACGGTCTTGTTCCTCCTCACGACGCGGCTGCGTGCCCTTTGCGTGGCTCTGTGGTATGTTGAATGAGATGTGATGACATCACCACACCTGCTTGGTATTTGCGGCTCAGAGCTGATGTTAGACATGAAGGTCAGGCCGAGTGCTGCGGGTAGCCGGCTGGCAGAGAGGGGAGTCCTCTGATTACAACGCTTCTGCCACCGACTTCCTCAAACCAGTGATTCAGCTGTTTCTTCCCAGACTGAAATTTTTGTTACCGGGCAAAACTGTGCTTAACAATATTTTGTTGCTAGGCAACATATGCTTAAAAATGCAATGAGAAAGTATCATAGCCTCTAGAGAGATTTTTTTTTCTTTTCTTTTACCCCATACAGCCCTGATCCAGTGCAGTGTACTGTACAAGCCCTCCTCCAAACCTGCTGCCAAGTCTGTAGGAGAGCCATATGATAGAGCAGATCACTGCTCACTGATGATTCTAATCTCTGAGAAGCATCTGGGAGCGCAGCCACAGCTATCTGGAGCGAGGCCTATACTTATGATATTTTCCCCCATTTTAACTTCAAAGATGCTGCCCTGTAGATCTAAGTGCGGTGTAATGCATGCTGACGGGTAATGTGCCGTTGTCAGGGTTTACAAGGGGGTGAGAGAGGGATGAGGGGAAAACAAAAAGATGTACGTCTGATATGCTGCTCGGCGAAGAGCACCTTTCATTTGAACATGCTGTACTGTAAACGGGAATAGTTTATAGCGCCACGCGTGAGAGCCCGTTGACAACTGCTCCTCTAACTTTACACGTGACGACCGAAGGTAAGCGGCGGCACGTTCTCGAGCTGACCCTCCCTTATATGAGCTCAGTTTTTTTTTTTTTATTGTTATTTTTTCTGATGCAAATGCACTCCATCACCGCGTAAGGGGTGCATTCGCCGCAATCGCCGGGCCTTTCCCTGGTAAGCAGCGCAGTAAAACATGTCGTAAAGATGACTAATGCAGCAGCAGTTCACGTTCTCAGTGGGAAAAAGAAGAACAGGGTCGTAAATCGATAATCAGATACACAAACACGAAGATGCATATCATATTAGGCCGGCGTGGTGAGAACACCTTCTGAGTGCTCCCAGCAATCAAGGGAGGGAAATGGAATGAAGACAGAGGGAGAGAGTTTAGGAAATAGAAGACTAAAACGGAAAAAAAAATAAAAATGGCCTCCGCTCTGCCCCTGAATATATTAAATCCACCGGGCGTTGTATTGTACGAAGCAACGATGACCCTGAAAAAAAACAAAAAAGCAATAAAACACTGGAGAACTGAATTTAAATGTGCATGCAGATATCAGAAAATATATATTCAGTGATCCTTTTTATGATAATAAAATAATGATTTTATTTTCAACAAAAAAATGGCCCTATTTCTTATTATTTCCTCCGTTTTTATTAAATTCAGGACTAGTCTGCTTGGTTCTTTTATTTATTTATTTTTTCCCTTCTTTTTCTTTTGCCCCATTTTCTGTGGCCACGTGGCAGCCACTGCAATCCAAGGCCCATAAAGAGAGACAAATACCCCCCGTTCCCTGTCTACTTACATGTAGAGGGTGTATCACTCAGCCAGTAAATACTTTTGGGGGTAAATGTTTAAAAAGCCTGTTTAGGCAGCAGAAGAATGCAGTGCATCAGGTCTTAGTAAAAGGCAGCTTAAACAAGCCTGGATTTAAACGGGACAGATTTATAGCCTTCTTTAAACTGCTCAGAGGAAAAGCCCCGGTTGTAAAGTTTCTAAACGAGTGACTGGACAACTGAAAGATAGTTCTCTGTCTCTGATAAGAGGCAGGGGAATGAATGGAAGAGGGGGGAAAAAAATAACAAAGCGGGAGGGGGGATTTCAGAAGTGCAGAGACAGAAAAGAGGTTGCCACAAACTTATTCTGCGGGATTCAATATTCCCAAATGAACTATTGATGCATTGGCTCGGAAGCTTAAGGAATAGACTTGCTCTTTACCGAGGAAAAGCCTGAGCTCAAACATTTTGATTTAGTCTCAGAGAGCCGAGCGACCCTCACAGAAATCTGCAGTGCATGGCTCTGAATGTGCTTTTAAAAAACCAGGTCAGGCACCGCTTGCGACAACTAAGGTCTGGTCCTGCTCACACACCCTCATCCCTGCACAGTATCAGACGGCAGCAGAACTGAAAAGCAGGGTGTCAGTGCCTACACTTGCACATGGAGGAATAGGGTTTTTTTGGGGGGGGCTCAGCTGAACAGGGTCAGAGAAAGAGGTTCTGGAGGCCAGGTTTGTAAACCCCACACTCCATCACGCGTGACAAAGGTAACTACAGGAATGTGTACGAGGCTCAGCCCAATCCCTCGCTACGCGCCGGCCTCCTTATCTCTGCAGACTGGAGGAAAACATTCCATAACTCAGGGGGCTTTGCACAATTTATTTGTTAGTCTAAGAAAAGAAAACGCAATAAAACACTATCACATCTATTAGGTACAACTAGAAGGAGGCTAATTAAAAGGGGAGGTGTTCTTGTGACACTATGAACAAACAAGCTACACAGTTAGATGCGATTTTCTGGCAGCAAATTGGGTTTTTCAAGAACTGTATCTTTTTTTTTATCTATCAATATTAATGAATTAATTTGGGTTCAGGTAGGTTTTCCACAGGTCTGTTTCCATTTGGGTTCATAGACACCAGACCAATAAAGCTCTTTTGACAATATTAAATAGTGGTAAGAATAGAATCCGATTGTTCGAGATGCAACCTGAGCAACATTAAACTGTAATTGTATAGCACTTAAATCGTTGGCATTGTTAAAAACACACAGACAAAAACACAAAGAGCACAGAAGAGTGAAAGAGGCAAGGGTGTCGTGACAGAGTAACAAACAAAGAGCAACACCCAGTGATGGAGACAGAGATGGGGGAGTTCATATTTCATCTACAGCAACTATTTGAGGTCACATTGCACAATAAGTACAATATGATAATAGCAGACCGGTTAAAAGCCCTGTCAACTAAGACCACTTCGTCCTCTTTAAATGGCAGAAACAGCGCAATGTGGGCACATTTGCACACTCACGCACACACCTCAAGAAAATATAGGAACAAATTCCAGAGCGGCTTACTGGAGGTCAGACACAAGCAGAATTCCTTAAAGATAATCACAACAGAGCTACTGTGTTTAATTTTTTTTTTTTTTTTGCCTCGCATGAGTCCCTTGTTCTTCAGAATAAATAAGGAACAAGGGCAGCTTGACCCTGTCCTTTCAAAGAACGGCATGATACAAAATTCATAGTGACTCTCCAGAGCGAGGAGTGCTGGGATTAGATCTGTGGACTGGTCAAAGTGACAAACAAAGCCGTGGGCAGCGCTCGGCGATCTCATCTGCGAGCCGAGCGTGCAGCACACCACCTACTGTACAGCGATTATTCTGAATTATGGGTTCAGTCGGAATAATCAAATGAGAACACTGCAATTAAAGTCGAGCTCTTGTGTATTTAAGAGCTCAACGAAAAACATTTTGCGCGCAGATTTTAGCCTTTTGTTCTCCTCACCGTCGGTGCAAGCACAAATCTCGACAGCAAGACGAATCTGTATCTTTGTTTGCTGAATTTCTAGCTTTTGGGTGTAAATCGTTCTTTTTCTCAAATGTTCACTGAGCAGCCACAGGTCAAAGAAATACTTTTTTTGGGGCTAGTTTTCCTCTGCAAAACAACAAAGCTTTTATATCTATTGGCCACTCTGTTTCCAATCAATTACAACGCGGTACATAATTCAAAGGCTTAATCAATCAACCCAAAAAATGTCCTATGCCCGCCTGGGTGTATTCCAATTGTAGAGACAAAACATTGAGTGGGGGGGAGTTACATTTTCATTACCATTAAAAAGCTACTTTGATGCCTGCGGGCTAAAAATAGGCTGCCACCACCTGCTGTGTCTCTCAGTGTCGGCGAGAGGGGAAAACACATCTTTAGCCAAATGTTAGTTGTGGCCCGAAAACACATCGGGATTGGCAAGCGTGAGCATCCAGGCCACACTGAGTCCCGGCTACTGTCCGCCCATGACTCCACGAGATTATTGACCTCCGTTGTGATGAGTAAACAGCACTGGATGAGGGAGGAGGAGAGGGAGGAGGGGGGAGAAGGGGGGGAAAGGCTGAAAGAGAAGACAAGGGGGTGGGCAACTTGAGTGAACTAATTGAATGAACAAAAGATGTGAGCGGCATCCAAAATTCAAACAACCTTGGCCGTCCTTGCTTAGAGGAAGGTGAGGCGGGGAGTAACACAAAGACAAAAAAAGAGGGGTAAAAAATAAAGTGAGGCAAAAAAAAAAAAGTATGTGACTGTAGGCCGGGTGATGTTAGGTCTTTTACACACGTGTGTGTGTGCGCCTGGTAGATTTTCCTTGAAGGGCAATTCTGAGATTCCCCTCAGATACTCGGTGAACTCTGCCGGTGTCTCACTTTATTTCACCCTCTCTCCTTCACTGTCCCTTGCTCCTGCCCTTTAGAAACAAGATGAAGGGATGATCGGGAGGCGGCTTCAGTTAAGGCCGCCAATCAATACGGCTCTTCTGTGTGGGATGAGACTCCGAGATTACACTGAAAATCACAAACAGCAAATGACTCTTTCAAACTCCTTTCTTGACTTTGAACATTCAGGTCTGACCGGAGCCTGGAAAATGGGAACCAGAGGACCTGCCCGTTCTTAAGCTGTGCATGCGGTACATTCCCCTTAATTCCCCTTCGCCTCAGAAGCCTTTATACCGAGGATTCCCGCCGCTCACAATAACAACACTCATCAAAGAAAGTTTCGCCGGGCTCCCAAACTCTCATTTCCTAAACGAGAGTTAAAATACCTCTTAACTCTTCACCATACTTCATCTTTGTTTTCCTCACTCCAAACCTCCGGGCCCTGAACAATTAGGCCCTTGTTTATGTCTGCAAATTGCTGTGCCGTGCCTATCTGTGTATAGTCCCTGGCAGCTGGATGCACCGGTGGAACGGCCATATTGATTGGGATGTCTGTTCTTTTAACAAGGTCTGTCTGGTTGCTCTATCTGTGGGAGGGGTGAGTGTGGGGGGGTAGGGGGGTGCAGCAGCGCTCATACCTGTTCCCTAAATGCCGCTCCACCTCTACTCAGATAATGGGAGCGCGCTTCAAAACTGCTTACACGAAACACTTTTTTTTCGGGGGCGCTATTTGTAAAAAAAAGAACAGCGAACGTTCACTCTGTTGTTTGCTTCCATCTAATTTCCCTTTTATTTTCTCTTGGTTTCTGTCACTCGTTAGTTTTTTTTTTCATTATTTCTTTCCTCAAGGCCACCCCTCGGTTTACTTTTTACTCCGCTCCCTCATCTCCTCCATTACTATGATAACTCTTGCTCTCTCCGCCAGCTGTCCCTGAAGGGGCCGGTAGCAGTCAGTGTCATTATTTTCCTAGTCCGGCTTCGTGCTGACTGGGTGAGTTTGCTCCCTTCTCTGTTTCACAACCTGGACTGCCCATTTGTTTTCACTCTAATGAAGTAGTGGAAAAGAAGCAGGGGGGGTGGTGGGAAATAAAAAAAAAAAGAAGAAGGTAGATGAGAAGAGAGGGTGAAAGTGAGAAAGATGAGGGGAAAGGAGAGGAGGACAGAGACGAGAGAGGAGGGAGTGGATGAGAAGAAAGGAGGATGAGAGCTGAAAAAAAGAGGTACATCTGAGCAAGCTGTGAAAAAAAAAATCTTAGGAAAACATTCCACAGAGTCTGAATGAGATCAAAATCCCCAAAGTGATACATCAACGCAGAATGAAGGCTCTAAATATTCACAGAGAGGCCAGGAGGGCCCATTATAGAAAACAGCATCTTAACGCATATAGGAGACATATGAAAACACTGTCAAGATAAGGAGTGCAATGAGTGCTTGGCAGTACAGTGGGTTTATGGGGGGTAAAAAAAAAAAAAAATCAATAAAGCTTACCGCTGCGTCCCTGTCCCGGTGACTGGACACTTGTCTTAATTTTGCGGTAAGCCAAAAAAAGCTATAACTGTCACAGCGGGAGAATTTGTGTGAGCTTGGCATGTTTGTGTTTCTGGGTCTCTGTGTCTTCCCAGTCCAAAGGCACGAAAGCCGTTGCTGTAATTTCAGCTCAAAATGGCCTCCGACGCCAACGCGCTGAATTTCACCACCCCAAAGCATAGCTCGGGTTAATACATAATGTTCCATTGTTTTTTTTTTGTGGAAGTGTAGAAAGATGAATTCCTCCCACAGAGAAGAGCTAACATTTAACAGTAGACTCACTGGGGAGCCCGGGCTTCTCTGAGACACACGCACTGACATACGCGGCACTGCCGAGCAAAAAGGATCCGTTTTTCACAAGATTAAGGCGCTTTTTCCTTGAGTCTTTCAGCTGAATACTTCAAAAGACCGGCACGGCGTCATAGCTGAAAGGACAAAATGAATTGATTTGATTATTTTTGGGTGAGCCTGGATCAATCGCATTCTTTCCCCTCGTCAGAGCGGGGTCGTTTGGCCCCGGGGGCTGAGGGGTGTAATCATTTGAGGCAGGCGGAGCACGCCATTTGCCCAGGCCTGGAGGGGTTCTGATTTCAATGCTCCATTATGAGCCGTGTTAACAGCAAATAACATAAATTCCTCTCGGAGAACACACACAGTAACACGCAGACACGTCGCATTTGAACGTGTATAAACACACAGAGACACAAGACGAGGAAATCCTTCAGACAGACGTGTAGGGAAGTATAGAGAAAAGAGAAAAGAAAAAGTCAGCAGGCAAACGCACACATTCCATACTATTAGAAATGTATATTGCCCAGCTACTGAAAGG
>JAOXYL010000086.1:18686999-18707615 GCA_028564955.1 Terapon puta | reverse complement strand
CACACACACACACACACACACACACATCATGCACGAGGGTAAAAAATCTGTGTAAGGGGACCTCAATAAGCACAGCGCGGATGTCACTTAACTCCTTTGATGCCTGTCTGACCTGGCCGAGCGCTGGCCTCACGGTCTGATTGATTAGCACACTGCGCTCATCTTCAAAGTACCCCTCGCAAAGTGCCCGGGGTCACGCAGAGTGCCAAAACTAATGCAGTAAACAACCAACATACCAAATAAAGCTCTTGGAACACACACACACACACACAGTCAAAGCAGGAGACAAGAGAGGGACTGTTGCTTTAGCCTGTGGTGACCTGGGAATTAACAAATTAAAAGCTGTGAGAACTAGAGGGAACTGGAGAACTCATGCAGACAATCCCTTCGATTTAGAGGGGGAATAAAAAAAAGGAGAAAAGACTGTGAATTTGAACATGAACTTGATGTGACAAAAAAAGTGAGCTGTACCTTCCAAGCCGGATAAAAAAATATGCAGATGTGAAGAGAAAGCTAGATAAAAGGGAACGGGGGGGAGAAGGGATGGGAGCAAATGGCATAGGGCAGGGTTTCTGCGAGGTGACGTTCTTCGCCCTGACATTTCGGGCAAACGCAATCAAAGGCCAGGGGACCCGCAACGAGCCGGGCTCGGTGGAGAGACACGGGAGAGGGGAGGAACAGATTGAGTGCGACGCGAGAAGGAGGGGGGGAGCACTTTATGGTGGGACATGCTCGATCTGGGAAATTAATTAGCCAGAGGGCAGGGAGCAGGCAGCGAGCCTCCTAGTGTGTGTGAGCGCTGGGGGCATGGGCATTCTCCCCAATCAGCCTCTGATCTGATGTAAACCAGCTGACACACACCATTTTGTGGCAGCGTGCGCGTCTATGGTTTTGTGTGCTTTTTGGCGATGTTGAGTGTATGTGTGTGTGTGTGTGTGTGAGAGAGAGAGAAGGGGGTGGGGGGTGGTGAGGAGGAGAAAAACAGGGGCAATCAGCAGACCCTGAAATGTTTAAGTGGTGAGGTAGAGACAGTACAACAAAAAAAGTGACTTTGATGTTTTATGGTGGTCTAGCATCTGAAAATAATACACTTAAAATACACACACACAAACACACACACACACACTCACACACACACTCTCTGGCGCGCAGGCCGTTTTAGTGGCTGATGTGCAATAACCTTGTGGAGGAGATGTGAAGTTTGGAGAGGAAGATTGGAAGGGTGAGTGAGTGACAGCGAGCGAGAGAGAGAGAGGGAGAGATAGAGAGGAAGAGTGATGGGCAAGGACAGATAGATAGAGTGAAGAGGTGATAAGGAGAGATGGAGCTATCACAGAGGTGACCTACAACAGGCTTTTCCTTCACCGCAGAGAATGAGCGCTCGGCAACCGTTCACACACACACACACGCAAACACACACACACACACACACACACACACACGGGGCAACAGGACAGTTACCAGGATGGCATTATTCAACAGGACTCATTTAGGTTGAATGTTATATCATGTAAGATAAGAGCAGAGTTTTTTTTTGTTCAATTAAGAGAATTTGACAAATACATTTCGAGGACGGATTGTGACAGAACAACTCCAACCATTTATGATCAAATGTGTGTCGAGCAGCCATATCGGACGATCCTGCATCCCTTGTGATTTACGTCCTGGGCTGACTTTCAGGGGCGAAGCAGGAAGTACCACGCCCCCCTGCGTGGCGAGGAGGGTAGAAAAGGATGTGGAGGTCAGGGCGGTACATCATGCAGGCGTGTAGCATGTCTGACTTTAACGCAGGAGGCCAAAGTTCAGACTAACAATCAAGATTTGTGATTTTTATTAACTGTAATATTTCAGCACCTCCCTTTATTACCACAATCTTGGTTTAGAAATTAGAATAAAATTTATATACAATTTAGGGAGTTTTGCAGAATCTTCCTACATTGAGCTTTGTTGGAAGGAGGACAGTGTTGTATTGTAGCTTAGAGAAGCTGGCTGGTGACTGCTGCTTAAATCTGGGTGGGGAAGGTACTGTTGAGTAAAACCTTCATTGATAAATAAATGTGAATACATTTTTTTTTTTTAAAAAGCGTCATCCCTTAGAGCTTGTCAGACGCAATGAAGCCGTGCAGACAGCTGCGGTTATGTTCGTGTGGCGGGGTTTTTTGTGGTGTTTTGTGGCCCTGATAGTTTTCTAAGATTGTGTTTTGTGGCACTTGAGTTTTTGCTTTTATACCTACCCGCTATCATCATGAATCCAAAAACGTTCCACACAACAAAGAGCCACGTCTCTGTCGCGACTTGTTGTTTTTAAAGTATTTTTTGCCCCTTTTTGTTCCATTGCTTCCTCTCAAGTGTTTTTGTGCACAGTTCAGTTTGTGATGTTTTTGTGTGACTGTATCGTCATTCACTGATACAGTTTAGGGAGAAAAAAAAAAAGTGAGCCAGGGTTTGATTGATCAAAAATATCTGTCTGGGAACAAAAATCACAAATGTTGTTGTTTGAGACGCCGCAGAGAGGCAAGGATCAAAATATTGATTTTAATAAAATTAACGAAGTATATAAATCAAAATAAAATTCCAATGAAAAGGCCCATTAAATGTGAATAATCACAGTCACAGGCGTTTTCTGTGTCTGTGTGTGTGTATTACGTGCATAATCTGCAGGAAAATACTGTTTTATATCTTCATCCCTTTATTCTTCAAAGACAACAACAACAAGGAGGAAATAAACTCTATCTCTCTCTCTCGCGCACACACATAGGAACACACACACACACACACACACAGGTTCCCATTGCCATCAGCAGTAAAAGCAGGATATTAAGCTCTATTTCAAACCAACAGCACCTCTGCTCCCATGCACCTCTCCTTTGAGGATATTAATCCTCCCCACCTTTCTCTCTCTCTCTCTTACTCTCTCTCTCTCCATCACTCTCACTTACTCTCCTCCTTTCTCTCTCTCTCGCTCGCTCTGTTTTGGATTGTGTACAACAGACATCACAGACGGAGCGGCATAAACCTACTTCGACCTGAAATGGGAAGGTGAGAGAGGAGCGGGAGAGGGAAGCGAAGAGGGGCGGATGAAGATGAAGACGGACGGCAAACTCCTCGGCAAAAACTGCATGTTGCACCGCGTCCGACTGGAATTAACGTGGCATAGCAATAGTTATGGCTTTGGTTATGGATTACGGCTAATCCTTTAGCATAGGGAGGAGGTCTTAAAGGTAATTACACGCTACTATTGGATCCAGAGCTCAGAAATGGGCCTCTCTTACATCACGCTTATTAAGATCCAGGAGAAAACAGGCCGCTTTTACATACTGCTTTAGAGAGAGTACAGGTTAACACACCGTGGCACTCTCTGCCAGTCTTAATACTATTTAGGAGAGCTTTGTCACTAAGATCTCTTCTTTTAGTTTTCTGATGGAGAGAGAGCAAGCATGGGGTAAGGACAGGATAGTAGGACAGGGAGCAGTTCACTCACACAGGTTAATTAGTAGCACCACTCAGTTCTCAGCGAATACTGGCAGACATTTTTTTCCCTTCTTTTTTTTTTTAAGTCATTTGCCATGCCTGCTCCTTTCCCCCCCCATTCTTTCCATCTCTAAATACCCGTCTGACTCCGTCTAATACACACAGTCAGCGGTCCAAGTGCCGCTAAGTCTGTTTCTATGCCTTATCTTGAGCCTTTAATAGTCCACTCTGTCCGCTTTAACCCGGCGGGAATCATTAACCAGACACACACTTCCTCTTCCCTCGCCCCTGACCAAAAAAAAAAAGAAATCCCTCCAAACCATTATGATCACAAGACAGTGTGTGTCTGTGTGTGATTTTGTGTGTGTGTGTGTGTGTGTATTAGGGGTTTACTTAGCCCCTGAAACAACCCTCTGAACAAATGACCCAATACCAATTAGTTGCACAACAATTAGGTTAGTAGACCGTTAACAGCAGGCGGACCCACCTAAAGGACAGGGCTGAGTTATGCCCGTTCCTTCCCTGAACCTTAAAACCAACGAGAGCACCAACTCAATGTATCCTCGACAGGAATCCATAACGTGACCAGCGCTGGCTCTAGTTAAAATGTCAACATGTAAGTGTGAAAGGAAATGGAGACAATAGACCACATATGCCACGTAGAACTATGGTGGGACATGCTCGATCTGGGAAATTAAAGAGTCCTGTCCGATTTCAGTAAAGTGAATTATAGATGTTGTCCCAGCTCTTTAATCTCAGCTTTAAAATCTCAAACATTCAAAAAATATTTAATTAAACATCTTCATCTTACAAAATTATCTTTACAGAAAAATGTACATCACGCTGTTCTTGCATTTAATGAGCATAACATAAAGTCAACCTTAGAAAAAGAAAAAAAAAGATGGAAAGATGGAGTGGGCAGGATGATGTGACTAAATAAAGAGGTCAGTAGCATACTGGTAAAAATAGATGAACTGCATGAAAAAAAAAAGATTGTCTTTATTTTACAGTGATTTAATTATGTTGATGCATGGCCAGGAACACCACATAAAGAGAAAAGTCAAAGATGTCAGCAAGAGAAAGTTAGAACAAGAGTTAATGGCAGAACATAAAAAAATCAGTTTGTTGGAGTTGGAGGTTTCATTTAAAACTGTCACAATGCTGAACATTGAACAGGCTTCACATAGTTCAGAAGAGGAAAAAAAACAATGTTTTAAGAGATGAAAAAGGGCAGAAGAAAAGGATTATCTCCATTAAAAACTGGCATTTGGGTCTGAAAAGAAAACTTGACATTCAACATGCTTTTTTCTTTCTCGTGGTTGTCTGTTTGTCCCACTTTGGTGTCTTTTTACGCAAACTCCTAATGGCTCTTGAGTCTGTAACAGCACTCAGTCAGGTCTCACCAAAAGCTCTTTAGCAAAGTTTAAAGCTCCCGTGATGTTTTCTGATCGATACCTGGCCATAACTCAAATCACACGTCAAGTGCCATTACTGTACGCGCCGCACACTCCCGACCGGAGAGCACGGACGCACGCACACATACACACGTGTGCATTTTCATGAGCTTAGACAGTATTTTGGATCAATACCTGGCTATAGATCAAACACCTTTTTCAGTTTATGGCTAACCTTTCCCAAGGCTCATTTCAGACGCACACAGAATAACTCATGTCTTACTTGAGACTGCTGCTTTGACTGCGCCTATGAAATTGATAAGTGTTCTTAAATGCAAAATGACAGTTTAAGAACCTTGTTTTTGTACCGCGGCGTAGTCAGAATGTCTCATAAAAACACAAAGCACTTTTCTCCAGGACGTAACTTCATAGTCGGTGCCAGAGAGAGAAATACGCAACAGACCAAATGTGCAGCTCAGGACTGGAAACCTGCGTGAGAGTTCTTCTTCAAAGGACGATTTGTCCGAATGTAACAAGGGAAACGGTGCGCCGGGAAACGATTTTCCCCTCAAATTCTTCATTATATAGGGAATTCAAGAAATAGTGGAGCTTGTTTTGCCAAAAATATTTCATCTACCTGAATGTTTCTGAAATTTCCTGACTGTTTTAGGAGCCCACTGATAACTGCAACAAGGGTACTTTAATTTAGCCTGAATATAAACAGCTCGAAACCTTGTTGACGAAAACTTTTCAAAAGTGAAATTACCATGCATTGGAAAAATAACTTTTTATTATTCGTATATCATCTAAAGGTCTGCCTCAGCAAACAGACGGGGTGCATTTATGCATATGTGCCTTTCATTGCTTTGTCTATGGGAGACACGTCTCTCATTTTTCCTAAAAATCTGATAACCCATCACACAAACTGCTTCACTATCGAGGCCTCTTATCTCTCCTGCACTGTCGACCTGAATGCAATCTCCGCCCTGCGTGCACGGCTCCCTTTCTCACGGCGGTTCACGCATGAGTGTGTCTTTGGTCTGTTTTTTACCCATCATCCTTTTCTTTCGTCTCTCTCCTCTCACAGCCTCTTCCCCCTCATCCCGTCACTCCCTTCCTCTCTTCCTTCGACCCCCTTTTTCTTCCTGCCTCGCTCTAATGTTTGCTTTACCCTCATCCTCTCCCCCTCCTCCCCCACCGTCTTCTCCTCCTCTCTAAAGGATGTTCCTGTGTTCAGGGTCACTGTCACCCCCTCAGTAGCTCCGTCCACCTTTAACCTCTTTACGACTGAGGTCAGCGCCTGTCGCCATGGTGTTTAACATCCCAGTGGGAGGCCATCCATGGACGCGGGTGTAGTGTACAATTCAAACATGCACATCCGCGTTATTTATAAAGTCAGAGGCATGCGACGTTGACCTTTTACATTCACTTTAATCTTCCGCTCAGGTTACGAGCCAAGACAGACAACAGTCGCAGTGTCCCACAAACCTCCCCCACTGTTTGCGTCGACATCTTTTACTCATTCTTTTATCCAGCCTCCCTCCACGAACGTTTCTTTCTTTTTTTTTTTTTTTTGCCCTTCCTCCTCCGGTGCCCTCGCTTCCTCCCCGTCTCCCTGTGGTCTAAACAGGTCTCTTTCTCTTTGGATGTTCGCCTCTCTGTGACTTTCAACTGCAGGCTATTGAGTTACGCATCCACAATACAAAGACATCCCACAATGACAATTATCTTGTGTAGCGATGGCTGTAACCTGTGCCTGGGAACCAAAGAGGAACATTTATGAAAACCGCTCTTCCTGCTGAAATAAAGAGCTCAGTGGCAGCATAAAGTAAACAGGCCAATTTCGGCTTTTGCCGTATTCTTCTAACTTAACAGTCTCAATTTTAGATCAAGTGAACATGAGGTGATTTTCTCTTTTACCCCCTCGGGGTAATGTTTGGAAGCATTTCCATTTTCTAATACATGCACATGCGGAATCTAATAAAGGAATTGGCACAAAATGCAAAGCTTTCTGTCATCAAACACACTTATCGCTCACATGAAATTCACTTTTTAACTTTTAGATTAAAAGAAGATTTGGATTTTTTTAAGCAAGCAATTTGCTGTAATGCGTCTTGGGTTATAAAGTATTGCGTCTGTTTTACAAAATCATCTCCCGGGTGGATCATCTGTTTTTGCTTTTAGACACATTTTTGAGTTGTCTGCATGAAAAAGAGATATACTTTGGTTTTAATCAGTGCAGCTGGCTAAAGCGGTTGCTTGACGCCCTTTCTCGAGCACACATAACTCAAAACATCTATTTCTTTTACATCATATGACTTTTTCCACACCTAAGTATAGTGTTGTGTGCGTGTCTGCTGGCGCACACGAGTGTGTACACTGACAGAAAACTCACAGCTGTTGCTCTTGTGCTGCTTTGGGTGCGTGGCCAGGGTGCACGAGGTGTTCCTCTTGAGTGTGGTCATTATGTGGACTTCTTACAATTTGGGTGGGGGGGGGTCTGTGTTTGCACTTGGCTCTGAGAGTGTATGCGTGTGTCTCCAAAGGGAGCGGGTGAGCTCGGGGAGGCCAAACACTCAATGGGCAAATGATACAAGTCCTGCTCTCCTCCTCCATAAATTACCAGCTCATTACAGTAATGCAGCCCATTTAGCATCGGAGGAGGGGGGGAGGGAAAAGAGGGACATGTAAGAAAGGACTGCAGTTTGTGGGTAGCAGGATCCAAACGGTGTGCAGCGGACGGAGCGTAAATGTCGCGACAGAAAATGGGGTGAGGGCAGGGAGAGAACGAGGGGGAGATAAGGGAGTAAAATAATAGGAAATAGGAGGAGAGAAGAGGGAGGAGAAAAACAGGAAGGGAGGAGGAGGAAAAGACAGAGGGTTCGGTGTGATGTGTTTAAGGAGCTTTTCAATCTCAACAGAAGTGCTTTTCATTAGGTTAAAATCTATCATCTATGCAGCTGCCGGAAAAAAAAAACAATGGGGAAATATTAATATAGATAGTGGCTACAGTAAGAGACAGAGATATAGACCCGGACAGAGAGAGTTGAGGAGGGAGAGAGAGGGAGGAGGGAGGGGGTGACAGAGAGAGAAAAAGAGAGAGAGAATAGGATGAGATGTAACAGTTGTAATTGAATAGTGAACTAGAGAGGGCCTGAGTGCAAGCACTGATTAATACAATTCAAATTGATTGTCTCCTAGTAGCTGTGAGAACATCTCATTCTGACTTTCATATTTGAATGTTCAGCATGTTCTCTGCGTGCATGACTGCGTGTGAGAAAGAGTGTGTGAGTGTGAGAGAGAAAGAGTGTGTGTCTGTGTGAGTGTGTGTGTGTGTGTGTGTAACAGAGACCAGCTCTGAGGGGTAGGGAGATGGAGAGTGCCCTCTAGTGCTTTCTGCTTCTTTTACCCCACCTTTATACAGTGATATTGCATTATTATATTATTTTTTTCCCAATTGTGTTGCACAGGCATGGTCCTGTACGTGACTCTCAGCATCGACCTTCACAGAGCAAGTCTGTTGGTTACATCTCAACTTTAGGAAAAGCTATCTCCTTTTGTCCAGTGTAAAAAAAGCAAGACATCATCTGCAGGACACTTGATGCTTCCCCATTCTAGATATCCCATCACCGTAAACATGAAGTGTTAATTAGGTTTAGTTTGTTCCTACATTGTACACGAGCAGTGTTGCATACTTCGATTACTGTCAGTTAGAAAGGAATGCACGTCCCCACAGGGAGATAATTTACCAAAAAACATGTATTGTAATGTGTCTTATAATCTTTATTGTTAGATTGACAGCGATTTATTAGCAGAAATTAATTTCAGGCTGCAATCGGCACTGAAAATAGCAGAACGTGTCAAGAATCTAATGACATCTGGCACTTAACGGCAGGAAAAAAAGTACAGTATGTGATGTTTTTTTACTACTAATTTACATTTTTTCCTCCAATTTTAATTTTTCTGTCTGTGCCTTTATATAACTTCTAAAAATAGTGCAGAAGCGGTACACAATCATATGGATGAGAGTGAAGAAGGCTGGAGGGTGGGTGGGGGGTGTCGAGTTTCATTTGCTCCTCAGGGGTAATGAAGGATTTATAGTCGGGGTGTGAAACAATCATTCACGTTAGCAAGTCAAGGCCCGCGTTCAATTAGCAATACCTTGTGTCTCAGGCGCAGATTCCCTCTGCCCGCCTGCCTGCCAGAAAATCCAGTCAGCATTGTGAACAGCTCGAGCTCTTTATGCCGAGACCCCCCACAATTCATTGCTATTCTACCTGCTTGCCAACAGTGGGCGGCCATTTAGACATCTGCCTGCACCACACTTTTCAGAAAAGATACGAATTCTGCCTAGTAAGGCGTATATCTCCAACATATGGCAGAAATACGGGAAGGCTTGTTGAAAGCAAGAAAAGAATAAAGAAAGATTCTAGTACGGGAAGCCATTTGAAAATAGAGGGAGAAACATGAAAAGAGAGAAAATGAACCTATAAAATCTCTGAAGTTTTAAAAAATTCTACAGGGGGACAAAAAGTTTCTCCTCCACTGCACATTTGTCTCCCTCTGTCTGTCTGTTGTCAGTCTCTAATCTCTTTTTCTAATATGATACATTCTCTGCAGGTACGCATAGTTGTACTGGTTTCATTACCTTCAAAAACAGGTACAGGATTCAGGGTGAGATGTGACCAGATAAGTACACTTTAATAATGTTTGGGCTATTAAATTCAGTGGTGTAGTCTAAAGAAGCCCAGGAGAACTTGGTCATCAGGTGACCGCATGAGTCTGTTCTAATTTCATTTCAAATAACCAAAGTTTAAAAAATGACAAAATTACTTCACATTTAATTATCTAAAAAAATTCAAGGTGCTCCAGGGATTTTGAAAACTGGGTTAGTTCAGAGATATCCAGATTGAGGTGCTGGAAGTGGCCAGGAGGTCTATTCCAAAAACACATTTAGTGCTCTAAACGATCAGATTCATTATGAAGAGAAATGAAATTATCCTCGCTTCGCTGGAGAGACTTTGGCCAGTTTGTTCAGTCTAACATGAAATCTGAATTACAAGTGTAAATCTTCTGTTTTTCTTGTGTTTCACCGACTATCACTCAAATCATTTACATGTGGCAGTGAAGTGCAAAATCAATACGTACATATATATTTTCTTTATGTTTTCCTCTCTTCCTTCACTCCTTTATTTGCCTCTAAAACGCACACTCACACACACTCCTTCCCTCCCATTTCTCACATCATAGCACAGTACTTTGTGCAACAAGATGCAATTATTCTCTTATTTATGAAGCGAGGGAGGGGTCAGGTGGAGAAAAAAGGACGGAGAGGCCAGGGGCAATCACTGTATTTTATAGCCACTTCAGACAAGAGGTTGGGACAAAGCAGTCTGTTGTTTTGAACAATAGGAACCTATTTTATTCCCCAACAGGCCTGTTGCACTTCAGCATTTACTACGCATTTTATTTCCCTTCCCTTGGAAAGCTCTTACTGACCCTCATTTGAAAACATATTATTATTATTATTACTATTAATACTACTGCACACAAACAAAACCTCATGAATACTCCTCAACAGTAACAAAAGGTACATCTTGAAAAAAACACTTTGCATTTAAATCTACAAAAGTCCAAAATTTTCCAAAAAATGTGCAGTTTGTCCCTAAAGAGACGAGTACAGGCACGATAGAACAACTACATGTCGAATATATGAGAACATTTGGAGGTTAGGTGTCAAGTAGGTACAAACTGTGAGAGTGTGCAAGGTATTGATCTAGGCAGCTGATCAAACCCTTCATTTATTATGGAGAAACAGAGGAGAGGCCAAGGTCCCATACACATGAATGATTTAGAGACCGCCCCTGTGTACAGTATGTGTGAGATATGTGTCTGCGAGCCTGCAGAAAAGAAAGGAAACAAAGGAAGAAAGAACCAGAAAGCTATGCAACTACAATAACTCACTAAGAAACTTGTGCAACTAACAAAAAGTATGTAGACTAATGTAAGTACACACATATGTACACGTCGCACTTTAAAACCACATGAGAAAATGGTCCTTTCAACTTGACACAACTGCTTCTTTCAGACTTTTATCCGTTTTATACTGGATCTGAATCGTACTTCCAAAGCGGCTTTTGTGTAAAGCTTAATGCAACAAGCAAATACAGTATGTGGTCAACCAATGTAACACTGGTCTAAGCCTCAAACATTTTATAAATTATAAAAGAGATAAATCTTGTATTTAATGAATACAACCTTCCTCCCTGTGTTTAAGCCTGTAAACCCTCAAAACTCCAACACACCAATTAACTACTCTTAACTCTTTTGAGTCCTGAAGCTCAGACAAAAAAAAGCTTCGCTAATGTAATGTGTACTCTGGACTAGTCGGCAGTGTTGGATGGACTGCTGCTCAATAGAACATAATGGCCAATTATCCCAAATGTGCGCTAATGGCCTGCATTAACTGGCTGGAATATGGGGGTGGGAAGTGGATTATTTAGTAAAACAATGTTTTCTACCCATCTGGAGTTGCGTTTACACAGATGCAGGCAGTTTGGGGACTTGGTGCACTGCACGGCTGCTCAGGTAAGGTTGAATCATTCATCAAGCCCGAGCCGCCGACATTTACAAGACTAAGGTTTGCTTGCATTTTGCAGCATCATGCCTCAGAGCCCCAGCACGCAGGAGAGAGAATTTGCTGTGCAGTTCTGCAACATGCTGAAATCTTGCACAATCTATATTTCTGTACTTTTGCGTGTTTGCATACTTACACTTTAGTTACACTGTTAATGTTTATGAATGAATAAGTGCTAGGATATATGAGAATTTTATGAATTTAAATAGTGGACACAATTCTCTTTATGGTTGCTAGTTTTGTCTATGTAAAATTTTGACTATTTTCATTACTTTCTTAAACTAGAGCTTATCATTTAATACTTTAACTTCAGTTTACACACCTTAGCAGAGTTCTTGCTGCAATGCAACTAGGCCAACTTGAATCACTTCATGTTACAAAAAAACGGGGGGGCATATTTAATAGTAAACATAAGCATGTTTTATGCTTGTTGTTACCGTTCTTGCTTTTATTGGTAAAATTCACTAATTCACAAATTTTTCTCTCTGACTGGAGAGACAGCAACACACAGCACTCAGCAACAAACACCAAAAATTCACAACACTCCAGGTTCAGTTTGCTGTTTTGTAATGTAGACTTAGCATATTTAATAGCGTTATATTGGCCAACATAATTAATTTCTTTGAATTTGCAAATTCTTTCAGAATTGTAAAAATAAAATCTTCATTTCTAACTCATCCTCATTTTTTTTCACCCTGCGCCGAATGAAAAATCTTGGCAGAGGTGGCACTCTGAATGTAGCTTTTATTTATTCTTTTCGTTTCCTCCCACATATTGTTTATGCACGCACTCTCTCGCAGCTGATACCTGCTCACGTCTAAACACAAACACAAGGGTGCCAGCAGCCAATACCACCTACACACACACAAACACACACACACACACACACCTACTGTAGAACCTGTTCACCCTCGGCATCTCCCTTCACAATCACCTCCGCGGCAATTAATCAAAGCTTGTTCTTTTTCTTCCACGAGTTAAGCCTGTCACACTTACCTCTCACTCTTTCATCATCCCTTGCTTCTTAAGAGCCACGTGGCGGACAATATGAGGTCTGCGGGGGCGGCGATATGACACAACGTCGACAGAAAGTAGCGGCCGAGGTTTAAATCATACTGACATGCAGATTTATCACTGTTTAACTTGTCCAAAGTGTCTCCTCTAGTTGGTGCAGATCTGACTGTGCGAGCCGGTTCTTTCCTCGGGGAGGGCCCAAAGTCCCAGCCGAGCTCAGCTAAGTTCTTGTTCTGCTCAGCTCAGTGCAGCACGCAGTCGCTAATACAACATACCAACGATGCTGTCATTTCCATTGTTAGTGCTTTTGAAGGCCAGGTTCTTGAACTCCAGCTCTCTCACAATAATGACTCTATTTGTGGGAAGTGAACTTGAGAAAAAATATTGGGTGGACGCACTTTAACAGTGGTTTAGAAATGTGAACTGATAATACAAATTATCAATGGTGGAAAGGTATGTGCAGAAAATCCCACAGTGATTAACATTCCCTTTCTCTGTCTCTCTTTAATGGCAATCTTTGAAATTTAGGGACTAAAGACAGGTAGGCAGGGATATTTTAAGTGGATGGGAGAAAATGTTCAATTCCAACACTATCATAAAATAACTGCTACAGTGCAGCAGATATCTTCTCATGATACAGAACAAGGAACAAAACCCAAGACTGACATTTTCCTATAAAATAGGTAAAACATAATTCACTTACAAAAGGACTATTCAATGTCACGTAACATCTTTATATAACATTGCGTTAGATAGTTGGCCTGGAACTTTCATATACTGCTCAGGAACAATTTGCTAAGGGGCTGATTGGAGGTTTCCAAAGTTGACCCTTTAGACTAGCTTCGCTGTTTTGTCTTCATCCTTTCAAAGACACTGCATCTATAATGACCTGCTTCATTACTGTTTCTGCAGATTGTATAAAGGATAATACAGTGCAGGGACTTTTATGCTGCAGTTCCTAGCTACAAAGAATTCCAGATGCCATTGTTGTTAGTCCCCTGACAATCATGCATAATTCATCAAGAATGCAGAGCACGTCCTACAAATGCACACACACACACACACACACACTAACATACAGCATATAGTCCATTTACTGTATATGTGAGCTCATGATGGATGTGATGGTAAACTGGATCGCACAAGACCGCTGTGGAGGGAACAGTGGTCGGAAAGAAAGCAGGAAAAAATAATTAAATGAAACTGAGTAAAACCTGGCACTGATGAAAAACAAAAGGCAAGACTGATATCAAGTCATGTTTAGGGTAAGATTATGTGGTGTATGCCAAGTACAGCCAAGATGGCCGTGATTCGGAGGACTGACAAAGTACAAACAAAGAATAAATGTTAACTGGTTCTTGGCCTTCTCCCTTCCCCAGGGCTTGTTCTGTCCATGTAAATTTGAAAATGTCAACAACAGGAAGCGTTCATTCTCACCGTATTGGCAAAAATTGACATTTCTTTTGAGATAGTGATCAAAACCTAAGGACAAGTTAATAAAGAGGTGCCCAGTGTCCCATTTCAGCAATCAATGCAATTGCGAAACTGTGGAGACACGCATCACTCTTTCACATTTAATCAAAATCCAGCTAGCGGTGTCTGAGATAGTGCAAGTGATGGTTGGATAAATGAACAACCAGATGGAGACCTATTTGCAGCCCAAGACAGAGAGAATCATTTGCCCACAGCCAAAGAGAGAAATGTGTATAGGCACAGTGAACCATACAGCAGCGAGTGAGCAATCCAGAGATGGAAGGCGGCAGTGAAGGGAGGGGGGAGAAGGTAAGCAGCCTTGTTGCACGAGGCGACAGGGGGTCTGCCTTTAGATGGATGGGTCTCGGCTATTGATAAGGTCAGACCTCATTTGCGCCAGACCTTTTACATTTTGCGAAATGTTGGCCTGGCCATTGGACTGTCAGGAGCAATTCGTCCCTGTGAAAAATGGACTGGCTCATTGAAAACTGTGACTCCATCGTAAAAGCATGAGGCCCTGGCGCTGTGCTGCTACTGTAACTCGTCATATAAAACCCTACCAGCCAAGCCTCTGTCTATTTCAAATCTGTTCTGTCTGCAATCCGGTAACTGGTTCCTTCGCCTTCCTGTTCCACATCCTAGCAAGAGAAAACCATTGTCTCGATGTCAGGATTCTCGACTCGCTATTTTCCCCAGCATCACAGGTTGTCGTTCTGTATTTCTTCTCAAAATCTATTCTCAGGTGCAAACCACCAGTTTCATTGTCATCATATCTTCTCCCCTATCTATAGCTGTCTTCCTCTTATCTGATTATAGCACAGAAATGGTGTGACGATCCACAAAGACAGTAAAACGCAAAAAACTTAAAAGAATAAAGAAAAAATGGGCTTTTAGTTCAGTAAGAAAAGAATTCACTGGGTAATTTAATTAACCTGGAAAAAAAATCTGATTTTCAAAGCAAGCTTAAGTCAAGATCCCCTTACACTATGTCATGGTCGAAGTCAAACGAGAGAGTATCTGATGTGTTGATGGAAGTGAGGATATCTATGTGGGTATTTATGTGCTTGACACAGTGGCAGACGTGTCTTTAGAAAGATCTGTCTCATAATATACTGTAAGTAGGTGTAGCACATTAACCTAGTAGGGTCAAAAGAACAATGGAGGAGATAAAAATGGTATGCAATCAAAAAGGTGGAGTATATGGTCAGAAAGATCATCATTCATTACTCATTTGCCATCCCGTATTAAACTAAGTCAGCTATCATTATCAAAGAAACGCTACACTTACATAAAATGTCCTTTACTGCATTTAGGTATGTATCACTGTATTTTACAGTATGGAAACGTCTGTTTTGCTTTTTTAATTTGATTAACATCAGTCATTATATTTGCTAATTCTATAACTTAAGGCAACTATGAAATTAGACTTCCCATTTAAGCAAATTTCCTATCTATGTCTTTCAGGGGGTTTGTGTGGTCTGTATGACAAAGCTATGCCTGAGTGGTAATTTATTTACTTGTGGTGGGAAACATTCAAGGACCATTAATTTATGCAGTTGATGCTTATTCCAGCGTAAAGCACATTTCCCAGACTGTCCAGCACACATTTCAGATGAGACCAGCATCTAATTTGTTTAAAAACCAGCCGATCCATGTCAGCTTTTAATGTAAAATACAACCGCTTTTGATTAAATTGGACTTTGTGCATCACAAACAACCCCATACATCAGAGAGTATAGGAATTCACTTTATTTCACTTTTTTTCATCCATTCATCATTAAAGTACATAAAAAGCTGACCCCTCCTACTCCTTTGAACAAGGACATAACTTGAGTCCAGAGGACTGTAACTCCCTACATTAAGACGCCAATCTGGCAAAGCTCCAACACAGTAAAAACAGCTTCCATAAAATAACGCTACCATCAGTGTTTCAGATATGCAATCCAATTGCATCTCATCAGCCCACTGGTCACTTCCATAAAAGAGAGCTGTCTGCACTACTGCCCGAGTTCAGAGTTTATTCAACAGCATTTCTGAAGGATTTAAAACACACCAGATCAACTGGCTTAACATAAGAAAATCCACCATTGATGCTGTGCACAAAGCATCCACTCACTAACAAGGTGAATAAGGGGTTGGCCTGGCTTTGAGCGGGGGACATTTCAACCATATCCACCTTAATCAAAACTACAGATGTACTTTCAGCTCTAATATGCCTATTTAAAAAATATGCTGCCGCAGCAGCAGTACACACGGTAACGGTACATTGTCACAGATCAAAGCAGCGGCGGAAAACCGAAGGTAATAAGAGGACCGCATGTTAAAAAAAAAAAAAAAAGGAAAAAAACAAAACAAGCCACTGTAATGAATTCTACAAAACAGATGAAAACACTACAGGCACCAGTGTTGTCTTTGATGCTGTATAGAGCTAGGTGTTTTGCCAGGTAAAGAAAAGTAAGTCCTGTAATCCCATCCACCATGAACTGCAGACAGCTGGAGTGACTGAGACTGATACAGACCTCAGGCTAATTGACATAACAGGCCAGATTGGTGTGTCTGCACGGCCTGGCTTTCCCATGTTTACATTGGAACTCACTCACCATTAGTGGGGGGCGCGAGGAAGAATGAAATCGAGCAAAACCGCACTGTCATGGATCCGTGCAAACAGCATATATACATGCATAAATATATGTTTTAAATTTGTTGTCAAATCTCGTTCCCGAAAAGAGCCAAAACACAAAATAAAGCCCCAGTGTTAGACATTAATGGTTTTGCTGTGAGGTATAAATCACCACCGCACCGGTATGAGGCACAGGTTTGTACATGGCAAAACAAACCACAGCGTGTTTGTTATAGTTAACTGAGGCAAGGTTTTATCACCATGCTAAGGTAGTAACTGCAAGCCAAATAAAGTACCTGGTTGGGCAGGAAAAAAGAAAAAGGCCTTATCATACGGAGAGCCAGCTAATCCCTCTGGTTTTAACACTGCGCCTAAACTCTACCCTTTGGCACTTTGCTCACACTTTTCATGAAAACTGTATTAAAAATGCAAGAATAATTCATTTATATCCCCAAAAAACTGTTGCCATGTAGGCAACACAAAGTTGTTCTTCGTGGTATCATCTGAAGTGCAAGTAAACAGGTGAGAGAGAAATTCACGAAGTGTAAGATTTTAAACTACATTACTGTAAAACTGTATTATACCTACTTTAAATATGAAATAATAATTGTTCTGCCATCATGATTCCTGAGCAGCTGGATCTGAACTAAAGCAGTACAATCAAGTTTCCATTCAGAGTTCAAGATGCTCTGAGAGAAGTTCAATCACTATAAAAAAGTTGCCTTTGGACAAAAAATAGCTATGAGCAAGAGCTGTGAACACAGTGAGGTTCCTCTGTGCCTTCTGCACCATCTCCTGTGGACTTGATATCATAAACTTGCAGTGCACGTATCACATCCCTGATTCTGACCGGCCATGACGATAATATTGTCTTCTCCTGCATCTCCCTTTCCAGGCTAATAGCCTGCTAGCCCTAGCTTTGGTGGCTGGCCGACCCTGACTGCTGCCATATCAGGCAGAGACCTCTGAGCTGAAATCAATAGCCGGTGCAGAGGATAGAGCTTGTTTGTCACCCTGTCCCTGGTCTGTCAGTCACCATCCTCCATGTCCTCCATCTGCTGTAGCCATGTAACCTGGCTGATGGCCTGCCCATGAAAGAGCCCTTGGAAAGACAAAATGTCAGATAATTTTCTATTACGATGCTGCTAATTGCATCCATTAGCTCAAATGTTTGTTGAGGGAGATAGGGCGCAAGACCTGTGGACGTAATTAGCATGTGAGATCTGTGTATTTATACACATTATAGACAATATATCTCCAAGGCCTATCAACAGTGGTTATGCATTTGTGCAAAATTGATTTGTGCATTCATTATAAAATAGCACTTAGCACTATTTAAAATGAGTGATCAGGCTATAGTTCAGAAATACAAAACAAACATATTTTCCATGGTCAAGAAGTAAATTGCTATTATTAAACAGTAAGAATTAAGACATTGTATCATTCACCTGTATACTGACCAACTGTGAATTTTATTAATTACTTGTCATTAGAAAAAACAGTCATTTGCTACAATCACATTGAAGATTTCAATAGGATTAAAAACTAACCTTGTTCAGTATAGTCATGGAGTTAATTTCCTAATTCACATCCTAAAGCAACCAAGATGAGCTCTTTGGAGCACATATCCAAGGACATCCACAATGTCTGACTCATTACAGGGTTCTTTATCTGATAGTTATGTTAGACACAAAAGCAGAACAAAATTATAGGTTTTCACTAGCATGTTGTTTAGCTGGCCTTCTCACCAGTGGGAAACTAAAAGTTTATGGTTTTCAGGTGGATGAATTCAATAGTCTGATAATGTGCTTTCACAAATCAGTCTCTTTTTGTTCTTTCTAAATCCCCAACTCTCTACTGCAATTAGTGAGTTCACAAAAGGTGAGTAGAGTTCATTTATATACACAAAGGGGAAGTTGACAAGTGTAGGACCTTTCTGTAAACTTGATTTTAACCAAAAGCGAGATGGGGTGGTTGAACAAGAAGGACAGCAGGCTCTTTAGAAAAGTCACTGGTGCTCAGAGGTATTTGGAATAGGCTGCAGGCAGTTTGAAAGAATTGATAAAAGCTAAAAAAAAAAAAAAGACACTGCCCAAGTACTTTAACGGCTTGTTTGAAAAGGTGTCAAGAACCGCCGGCAAGTCCACTTATCACCGAATGCTGGCACCTCACTCCCTGTAGGAAATGTTTCAGCAGAGGGTAGTTGAAAACCAATCTCTCCTCAAACCCCACATTAGAACAGATTTCTGGCACATAGAAATTGATGGTAGAACTTGACAGACTTCTCTTTAACAGAAGCTCCACAAAGAGAGAGCACAGATCCAAATGGAAACAACTCTTCCCTTACTTACTCACAGAAATGCCTCGGTAGGCAGTACTGCATTCACTTGCCTTGGATTAACTCACCAGGGGACTATCCTTGACGCACCTGCCAGTCCCTCTCAGGGTCCAAGCCTTGAGGAACTATCCCAGGTAAGCAAGGCACCTATAACACAGTTTGCCTGAGAAAAGTCCCCTTGATATTTGGGGATTGATCGAGGAAGCCAGTAGCAGTTGAGTCCACTGTGGCTCTCAGACTGGAAGCAAAGGCTGACAGCAAATGGGAGCATTACAATATGCTCTTTCGAGCACTTTTGAAGGTCAGTCCAGCTATAAAAACAACATTCTGTGGATATAGTGAGAAATTTTATTCATGACAATGTGTAATTTGACGATTCACTGCATGTAGGGTGGGAATGACGAAGGCACACGATGTTCATTAAAACTCATGTAGGGGAATGATTGAGCGTTACCTTCTGTGCTGGGCAGCATGTGAATGGCACTGTCATCCAGGAGTTGGTCAGTTGGCAGCCTTTCTCAAACTGTCTTCAGAAAGTGAAGCACAATTTTCACCATGGTGTCGATAATCCCCAAACAGCCAGTGTGGAAATGTTGCCTCTGAAGTAGCTAGAAACTGAATCATGTCTTATCTAGGAACTAACCAGAATTTCCCTCCAGTTTCTCTCTTTTTTTCCCCAACATGTGTCTGAACAAATTCATTTCAAGTGTGGGAAAAAGCACCAATTCTTAACTTGCATCTAATTGCACCCACTCATCTATGTCCATCAGATTTGTGTGCAGCACACCACCTTCAAAATTCGCCTCGCATTCCATCTGAATACACCTTTGAGAGCAGACTCCAATGAGCTTCAAAGGACTTACATGATTTATTGAGATGAGTGGGGAATATACAGAGTCTCATTAGAGGGCAAAGCTTTTGTGAAACCAAACTGCGATGTCAGGTCAGTTGATTATTTTACAACTGAATGTTTGGCTCTGACAGAAGTGATGTGAAATAAAATATGTGTTGTTATAGTGGATTTCACATTATATATTACACACAGCTGGTTGCAAGGATCTTAAATCATAACCCTTAACCCCTGCTATTGCATAAGAGCCACGTTAGATTTTATGAATTTGTACAAAAGTTTTATGGAACTAAGCTCCGAAGACAGAAAAACTGTGAGAACTGCAGGGAAGTCGTCGTAAAAATGTGATTTTGAATACGCCAGACACTGTATCATCTGAGCCACTTCAGTGTTTGTGTTTCTATCGCAGAGCCCATGTGCAAACACTCAAACGACATGCACGCTCATGCATATACGCACACAAACATACACACAGAACTTGCCATGCTGTCCCTTCTCGGAGCATATGGTGGATATTTAATATATTTTCCGAATGTCAGTGAAGCCTGTTCACAAGTGTCACCACCAAATCCCTGCTGGGATAAAGCAGAAAAAAGGCAGCAAAGTGAGCCAAATGAAACCAAATGCAGAGCTCACTTAGATACTAAACCACTTTAAACCTCACCATTTGGAGGAGACTATTAAGGGAAACAAGTCTGTAAGAGGTGAAAAAAAGACATAGAGGGAAATATTGATATGAACAACAAATGTGAATCAAGTGGAGCCTTTAAGGGTTTTTTCCACTTCACTGTGCACGCGCACACACACACACACACACAC
>JAOXYL010000086.1:18669802-18684650 GCA_028564955.1 Terapon puta | reverse complement strand
GCATCTGGTGAGGAGGAACGGTAGCTGGCCAACTCATTAAGCACCTGAAAAAATATTGTTGGAATAAATCACGTGAGCTGTTACTTTCCCACTTTTTCAGGAAAACGAGGAAGTTAAACGGTGTGGTCCATAAACTCAGAGGCAGTTTGTTTCTCTGGTGTTAAAAGCTGAGAGTGGTCAAGTTGGGACGCTACTGTGTCAGGAAAACACCACGTGGCACTCATTAAAGAGACTTTTATCATCAACTTTGACCAGTCTTTATTTAGCCGCTAATGTTTAAATATGGGCAAAAGCAGGAGCATAAAGATCTTTTCTTAGCAGTGAATGGCAACGTTGCTTTGGAGTAACTTGTGAGGTAGAAGTCTGGAAAAGTTCAGACAAAAGGAATCAACTCTCTGTCACAATACCGGATGTTGCAAACTAGTAATTAGTGGCACTAAAAGAATTTGAGGAATGGTCAGATGATGAAAAACTCTAATATTATAGGCATTAAATAAAGCTTTGCTGTTTGTACTGGAGGCTGCATGATAACGAAGCAGAAAAAGCAAGGTCGAGTTGCGCTGTGATTTTTCGCTAAAGGTTACACGCCTCTACGGGACAATACAGCAGATGAATATTCTATCTGCAGAGGTAGGCAGCCTTGAAGCAGTGAACTCCAGCAGCAGAAATGTTCAAACACAATTCATTGTTTGCTCTCTCGAGCTCACCTTTTCATGCTTCATCTGATTCCACCCTGGTGTCTCAGTGGGTCCAACGCCACAGAGCCTAAACATAAGCTTTGAATGGCCTTGAAAGCAGAATGGAAAAGGGTTGGATCTACATACCCCCTTTGCACTTCTGGTCAAGATAACAATTTATGGATGAAGGCTTTGTTAAAAGTCCATATTCAGATACCTATTGACATATTATACATGTACATTCATTTCATTATTATAACAAGAATTACTTTACTTATTGTAAAATCTTGATATTGTATTTGTGCTTCATTTATATGTCTCTAAGACATAAGAAGACTACAATTACACACACAGTGCATACAGACAGACATTCACAAAAGTTCAAAATCCCCCAGTGAGATGAGACTTTCAAATTCAAAAATGCATTTTCATTCCATTCGAGCTTAGCAAATGTCCTTTCAGTCTGTGATTGTAAGGAGTCAGTGATATTTTGGATAAAGGGAGGTTTTAATCCCACCGTAGTATCATCGGGAATGTCCTTTTTAGAAGTCTACTGTCAACAGCTGACATTTGCCCAGGCTTCACAGGGTCAAGGAAGACACTGAACAAAACCAAAGGATCCAGAAATGCAAGGTTTATCTCCAACTGGGGATGTTTTTCAATAAAACAGAGACATATGTGCCGTTTCTTTATCTGACAGCCAGCCACACACATTTACACACAAGGACAAAAAAGTCATAAGCGTAAGTTGATTCTAAAAGTAAGGCAGCTGCTCTGTTAATAATCACAGATTCTTCCCAAAATACTCACTACTATGATGTAAGCGTAACCAAACTATTATCTTCATATAGAAACAGGGATATCTGCGGATGAAAGAAAACACAGAGATGGTAGTTCATCAAATAGAACTCGGATGAAACTCAATATACAGTCTCAGTCCTTATCCAGCTTGACCCGCTGCTCTGCGATTTGTTTTTCTACATGCCCAACTTTCTTTTACTCCACACTCAATATAGCAAACACTAAGGATAAGCACAAAAAGCTGCGCGCACACAAGCAAACGCGCTTGAGAATGACACTGGAAAAAGCACAAATAGGCCTCCCCAAGTGTCTGTTTTCTGCGTCTGGGTGTCGGGCATATAATTGAGGGCTTACAATGCGCTCCCCTTCTGCTAAGCCTCGCTATCTATCAGGCCACACACTGCTCTCGCAAACTGCCCTCCCCACCGCTACACATCTGATTAGGGCTCCTCTGTAAATGAAGCTTTACGGGACAGGCCGATAACCAGAGGAGACAGGATAGGAGAAGGAGAGGGAGAAGGAAAGATTACAATATGTAAAGAGGAAGGCGAGGCGTATGAGACGGACTCGAGGACCAAATAAGAGAAGCCGGCGTGGGGACGAGCGTGGAGGGAATGCGATACCGCGGCGAGGCGGAGAGGTGGAGTGAGGTCACGACTCACGCCCGTGGCAGGATCAGATCCACTCCCGGGGTAACCATTCCCAGACTAAGGTGACTGCTCGCGATTTAGAGAGGCTGCGTTCTTGAATTGAACCAATAATGTTTTACAGTCATTTTTTTAGGTCACTTGAAATTCGCCTTGGAGGATTCACGATGTCTGAGCGGCTCCTTAATACAGATTCCGCCAAGTAAAGCCAGCATATCGAAGGGGGACATATGCCACCATCTCGAAGCAATATTTCATTCTGATAGAGCATTTTAAAATTTCAATTAACTTTGAATGAATTCACAAAGTTAATCATCTATTTTATATCAGCCCCAGGAGTTTAATTAATGACTTTTCACCTGTTTTTTCATTCATTAACCTGAACTCATAAGCCAGGGCTACTCAACCGGTAGCCTAAAGTAATTTCCAATCGTCACTTTGATTTGTTTTGTGCAGGTAATTGAAAATAATATTAATCCATTCTATGCAAACTTAAATGCCTTGAGATATTTTCCACAATAAAAGAATAAGCTGTCCCAACTTAAGTCGTCAGCTCGTGGGTTTACGAACTTTCTCTAAACAGGTTGTCCAGCCTTGTTCCAGGGAAACCATTTGTCCTCTGGTGACAGTCTGAGCAGTTCGAGAAAACATACTCAGCCTATGATATTGCTTTTTGGAGCTGAACCTAAAATAATTATAGCAACTCTTACTTCATGTTTATAACGAGCTTTACGGGGCCATGAAGTCAAACATGCATCATCGTGTGCATTAAATGGAGTAATTATATGTTATAAGGTTGAGAGTACGGAAACTATGATTATAAATAAAAGAAGCACGCCCTTTAACAAATAAAATGTTTATAAGCTATTACATGTATGGCAAATTTGTAAAATTTAATACTGGATCCTATTTTTTTTTGCTTTTTTAACAAGGGAATCCAAAATAGCTCTTCTTTCTTCTTTTACTACAGAGAGTTATGGCTTCAAGGTGGAGGCAACAACCTTCCTGCCAATCGAACAATCCCATGCAGATCCGACACATTATACAAAACAGATTCACGCTGAATGAAGCACATATGCTGTGTTGCGGTAAATCACGGCGGTGCCAAGACAGAACTCACCCCCCCCGCGGCCTTTTATGTTTAAAGAGCAACGATTTACACATGCCTTTTATCATAAAATCATGTACATACACACAAAAACACACACTACGTGTAATAGCAGGGTTTTTGCTCTGCTTTATCAGCGCCATTGATCAAATGATGAGGGGGGGGGGATAGCCAGCACCCTGTGTGACACCGTGGCTATTTGCCAGAGCTGCTGCTGAAACACGTTTAAGAGTCATGAGCGAGGCCATTTAAACGCGGCCGATGCATTATGTATTATAGCCATTTCCTGTCATCTGAATGATGTACAGCGCTTATGTCAAACAATAGGGTAACAGCAGGAGGAGACATCATGTGGACAGAGGGAGGAAAGAAGGAATGAGAGAAAAGAAGTCAAAGAAACTCCGCTGAAAAGCAAAGAGTAAGAAAAGAAGAAGAAGAATGCTATTACGAATCCAAATGAAAAGTGACCTTTAAGTACAAATAGATTTTGCATTTAGATACTACGGTAACCTTCCTGTAAGCAGAGGAATCCTACAGAGATAAAGACGGGGCTGCTCTTCTTGGACAGCGGCCACCGAGGTGGACTAAACCGCGGCAACGATAGGAGGTAAATGACAGGTCAAAGGTAAGAGCCAGCAGGAGGAAATGACATCAGCAGGAAGTATGAATAAACAGTGGGGAACAATCATCCAATACAAGCACTGACCTTGCAAGGGATTAGCAGCGGCATTATCGCTCAAATATACAGATGTAGAAAAATGAGCGAGAAGGGTGACCTTCCAAAAAGAAAGTTTGTCATTTGAAGTTTTATGTTTAACTGAAAGGTACACATCAACTAAACAGAGGCTAATTTTAAATGTACTGACATTGACATTTTCATGAATAACATGAAGTTTTGAACTGCATTTATTGTAGAAAGGAGCTTTTTCTTTTAATCTTCTATTGAACTGAGACTCAAATTGTTTCTGTAAAACACACACAACAGCCTCAAGTTGTTACTAGAGGTGTGGATACATTTTCGGTCAATTTATATTGTGATGGTGAAAGTTTTGAACAATTTACATGTTAACGATTATTTTGAGGGTGAATTTTATTTGAGCACATCCTGATTTCCTAAAATGTGAACTGTCTCCTGACCACCTGTTGCAATAAAGTGGGCTCATTGATCGCTAACTTAATTTGCTCTCAATACCATATAAACATGAAAAGTTCATTCAGACTACTGTTTTGCAGTTATTGGATGTGTGGTTAATATTAGCTTAGTAATCCCTACCTAATATGCCTGCGACCTTGGTATGAAGATCTTACCCAAAAAAAAGCATGGAAAAATAACAACACTGCCAAAGAAGCAGTTATTTTAAGTTCAAGTAGTTACATGCGCAATTCTTCAGAGATCATCAGGAAAAAAAAGGTAACTGCCGGCCAAGCTTAAAAAATAAAGCATTCTTTAAGCCTCATCATTGAAGAAGAAATCTCAATTGAAGAGCATGCCCTACAGCAAAAACAGCCCCTGGCAGTCTAGTGTTATTACATGCTGCTTCTGCTTTGTGTCTTCTTTAAAAAATCTGAAACTACAGTCTCTTAACTTTAACAGCTACACTGAACATTAAGTTACTTGGTGGGACTTGTAGATTTTACTGGTGCGGTTTCACACTATGCGGCCTCTTTTGTAACACTAGCCATCAAGCCGGATAAACCTGAGATAACGGGAAAAATAAAAAAAAAGGCCTACTGTGATTACCAGTTGGATGATGACATTCAAAGGTATTTACAATTCAAAAGAGTGTAATCGTGGTAACTTTTGTGTGATGTGAGTGTGGCATTAGTCACACACGCTGGTGGCATTTCTGGCGGCTGAACTCGATTATGCGAAGCCTCGTGGCTCACTTGTTTGCAGAGCTGAACCGTTAACGTGGGCTCCTCACCATCACTGGACTGAGACACTTAACCTTGAGTATTATTATCAGCTGAATTGATTTATTTTACATCAATACACATATCATCTGTGTTCCTGCAAGTCCAGCAGTGATAGTACACACGTTTGCAATTGTGACAATCTACAGTGTGTACCTTCGGCAGTAGTATGCGCTCAATGTTTTTACCTGTGTGTTTATATGATTTGTTTAAAAGAAAAGCTGATTTCTATTTGAATTAAATTTCCTGGATCGTCATGTCATAGCAACAAAATTCTGACACCGCCAGTTTTTTCTGTGTGTAATACCTGCAGAAATGTCACAAAAGTTACAAAAATATCTAATCTAAACTAAATTTTACGAGCACCAGTGAAAGCAGTAAGGAACAAAGCGATAAAAAAATAAATAAAGTCTTCTCGTATATAGAAAGTGGGCAAGTCTGTAAAGGGTGCCGCTAAACGTTATCAGAGCAAGCCAGAACTAACTATAGCTCCCACGCAGCGGGGGGCTTTAACTATTAAAGACTCCCAAATCCGCTATTAAACACTCCCAAATCCGGTCACCAACACACATCAACGCCCACGTAACCCGCAGGACAGCTCCATTCGCACCTGAGAGAGACGGGGAGATGGCGGAGGAGGAGGAGGAGGAAGGCGAGGAAAGATGGAGCAAGATGCTGTGGGAGAGGAAGGCAGGAGGGTGGCAATGCACGAGACAATGAGAGGAGATAACCACAGAGTGAAAGGGAATCCTCTAAGTCATTATAGCAACGCTGCGCATTTCACACCTGTCCACGGGTTGTATCAGTGCTACTCTGAGGCGATGGCAGAGTAGATGTGATGCTGCCTCTGGAGAAATACTTTTCATACCTAGACACACACACACAGACACACACATGCACACAGTGGAACTAATAAGAAAAATAAGAAAATGCAATGTCTCACTTCTATAAACAAAAACCTTATAGCCAGCAATAACAACAGAGACATCTTCTACAACTTACACAGCTTGGTGTTATTGAGTCCCACGGGCACACTTAAAGCCCGCTGTTATTGGGAACTACAGGCCTGAGATGATGGCGAGAGAGACAGAGAGAGAGAGAGAGGGAGAGATGGGAGGAAGAAAGACAGAACAAATGGACCATTTATATCAAAGCTTCATAAACACACACGGGGCCTCTTGTTACTAAAGCTACCTCTATCTAGAACCGGATCATTATGGTCGTCCAGCAGCTCACAGATACATGATTACATCCTTTGGCACTACTTGCACACACACGCACAAACACACACCTCCGTATAAACTGTGTGCACAGGAACAAACACGCATTTACATAAAAAAAACTTTACATTAACACACACGCACACACACACCCGAATCATTCCAATCCTTCCTCTCCATGGATTTAAGCCTAAAATAGCAGAAGCTTAAGTGTTTTTTTTTCCCTGAAAAGTTACAGCAAAGTGTGTGTGCTGAAATTATATAGTGTGAGTGAAGGAAGATATTAGCATGAGCTCAAAAGTGCATCTATAATATGTGTGTACTGCTTGTGCGACTGCGTTTGCGCCTGTGTGTGTAAATGCAAACGGGGCTTGCCTGGCTGTAATCCCCGAAGCAAGTGTGTATTTGTGGGCATCTGTGTGTGTGTGTGTGTGTTTCTTACTGGGTGAGAGAGAGAAATTTAGTGCGAGTGTGTTTGTGTGTGACCAGCAAGATGGTAGACAGCGTAAGCCCCAGCCTTCACAGCTTAAGCCCCCCTCACTTTTCTCCCCCATAAGGCAAACAGTGGATAGACCACAGGGCTTAGCTGGAGAAAGAGGAGGAGAGGACAATATATGGAAACTAATTCAATTTCAGCCTCTTTGTGCTGCTCCCCAATCTGCAAATACCACCACAGGCTGATGTAAGGAAATGGAAATCTCAACTTATATACTCAGCTACACACTATGAAGTATCCGTAGATTGGAGCCCTATGGAAGTGTACTTATGCACTTGAGCAGCGGTCATCCAGTCAAATGCCTTCCTCTGTCGAGGTCCCTCCTTACCCGTCACCCTCTCAGTTTTCCTGTATATCATCTAATGAACTTTCCAAACTTGCAAATGGTGGGAAAACTTCTTATTCTGTGCAGAGAGGCCCGTTTGCCGTCTCCGCGGCTGAAGTCACGAGCCAATATTTTTTCATGCAGAACTCACTTTAAGGGGGTTGTTTTTTTTACACAGTTTAAAGAAAAGATTCATTCTGACACTGATTTACAATACAGGAAAAGGGAGACCAGATGATTGGCTGCAATTTAAAGAGAAACTATTCAGTTTTGAAAATGTGAGGATACACTTATTTTCACTCCTATAGAGTTATACATCTCTTTAAATTGAAAACGAGACAACATCTCTTTTTCTAATAAACTAATAATGAAATGAGCTGTTAGATGCAGACCTTGATAACACAGAGCAAATATTAGCACCCCATGCCTCTGTATCCAGGTGGTCTTTCCGTAATACTGAAGTCCAGCTCTGAGCTTGGTGTTATGCCGCTTGTTTTCCCCCACGGCTCAGACACTCTCATTGATTTGCAGAGATAATAACCCTTTTTATGAGTCTTTGCCCTCGCCGTGTCCAGTAGCACTCTGCAACATATGTTATTCTCTCTCTCTCTCTCTTACTCTCTCTCTCTCCCTCTCTCTATTTATCTCTCTTTACCTTCAAGAAGAAAAAAATGTATGAGTTTTCCTAGGAGGTGCTTTTGTTGTGTGTAATACTGCTCCATTGGTTTTTAGGGTCTTGGTGCGATATGGAAAAAGGTCTTGGAAGTTGGCCTTTGGGCTTTGCTTGCTCCGGTTCTTCTGTTTTACGCTTAATGGAACTGATGTCAGGAGGATCGTGGCCAGGCAGGTTTCCTGTCAAGTTGTGTTCTGATGGTTACGCTCTTCAACATCTAAGTTGCCAGGTGAATAAAAAAGGGTTTGCTCTCAAAAACAGGACCTTGAAGACTTAACCCAACAATGTGCTGATACTCCCTGACCTGGCAGGAAAAATAAACTTTGATGAAATAACCTCCTAGGACCCAATTATGCTTCTTCATAGTACATATTTACCAAAATTTCTCAATCAATTAATAATAAAATGTATAAAAGGATAGGATAATACTGTAGTAGGGTTTCAATCAACATACTTAGATGTGCATTTCATAGTTCCTAAGATCCTAAACAATAATAACAAAAATGTATACTAGTGGTCATGAGCACTGATGGAACTACACATATTAAACTTTAAAAAATAAAATAAACTACAACCTCTCTCTTACTCAACAGACACACACTCAGAAAACGATTGCCCGCTGACTACTGCTCCCCTCTGCAGGCCGCATAAATCTGCCGTACCGCTCTGCGCATTTTAATCGACTGCTTTAAGAGTTACATTATTTACCTACTGAATGCCAGACAGAGAGGAGCAAACAAGCTATTACACTATCTAAGTTTACATCACATTAAGTTTCACAGCACTTAGACTGTAGGTGGTGAATAACTGCTTAGTAAACAAACAACAAAAAAACACACACACACACGCTCAAGGAGAAATAGAGATGTGAAAACGAAAGCCGTCGAAGTTTATGTGTGAGTGTAGCCAGCGCGACAAAGCGACGGCCTTTCACATCGCTAACGCAACACCGAGAGAGGTTTGATCACGCCACGTGCAAATGCGGTGACTGATCGTCTCATTTAAGACCTCCTCACTTTGCTTTACTGCAGTGATTCCGATATGGCGTGATATTTTAAAAATGGCACCCTTCCACGCGACCAAGGCTTGCAAGGATAGATACTGTGCTGAAGGCTCTGACGTGCACATCAATCCCGCAAATAGCACAGAATAATAAAAAGTGAATGCTGGCTTAGGGTTAAAAGCTGGCACGGTAACTCTTGAGCTTTGAGTATACCCTAATGGCCTCGTATTCCTGTACGCACATGGGAGCATACCAATCGCATGTCATAGTTCATTGTTAGTAAGATGGTTACTGTGCTGTTTCAGCTGCTTTTATGCTAAGTAACCCCACATAGTTAAAAAAAAAAAAAAAAAAAAAAAAAAGCATTATGATACTCTGGGGAATGACTGTGTGGTAACATTTCCCCAGTGGGCGGCCAAAGGAAAACCTGTTATTGTACGCAAAGGCTCACACAAAGGCGTGTAAACAAGCGCAGAGTCAGACAAATAATGCACGCACATCAGTAAAGACGCACGAACACAGCCATACTTCATTCTTTAGGTTCTGCTCAAGGGGAGGAAGGGGATGGGTGGGTGGGTGGTGGGGTGTGCAGGGAAGCCCCATCTATCAACGTTCAGTACATTTAGAGTAAAGCGCCTCAGATGAAAGCGAGAGAGCTGAAAGACGAATGGAAAGCAGGATGAGAGGGGAAAAGAGAGGAGGAGGAAGGGGCTCGGTGTTGGAGCAGGGGTTTCAAAAAAAACAAAAAAGGAGTAAAAATGGAGATGCGTGCTAACTGTGTGAGAGCTATGAAGGGTGGTGATCAAATAAGAGAATAAGACGCTAAAAATTGAATGACAACAATAATCTCACAAGCTGACACATGGGTAAATACAGATGGACACAACAATGAAACGCACAATCTGAGTAGCTCAGTCCTTCTTATACAACAACGCAACACAATCACAACAGTCTGGAAGATGGGCTGTCATTGTCCAGACTTCTCATGTGTAAGTATGTGGAGACTCTTGTTAAGAAAGTTTTTTTTCCGCCCCCACTCTTAATAATGCTCCATGAGATGGTACCACACAAGTCACAAGAGTTATATTGTGGCGTTAGCTTTGTTTCACATGTTTTTCTACCTTAATGAACAAAGCACTGTAATTCCATTCATCCATTCACACTCACAAGGCTCTTTGGAGGACTCCAGGGATCAAACCGTCAACCCTGTAGTTAGTGAACGACCCGCCCTCGCTCCAGAGCCACAGCCGCTTGATATCCATGAACCTAATCTGCCATTGCTTCGGAGAAGAAGCCGCTCCAAAGCACAAATTCGAAATGTGGTGCAGCTATAATTAGGGGAACTTTACAGCATTCTGTGCTATCAGTGCAGGACAAAACTGGCACAGACCTTGAGAGTAAACTTATTCAAACTCCTGGATGTATTATCGTGGGGATCATCATTTCAGCTTGAAATCCTCTCGCTGTGCACACAGAAAAACAAAGTTTGTTGCTTGTTTGTCCTTCTGAAAGCACTCAATTCTGTACTGATGACTTCATGCCTGTCTAAGACGTGGAGGTGCTCAAAATGCCAGTCACCTCGCACTGTCTATGCCAAAAATGAATAGGACTTTGACTTCCAGCAGTCTGGAAGCCTGAAATAATCCCTCCCACTTTGCAGCTCTATAGCAGCTCTGCTTGAAGTCCTCTAAATGCAGACCAAAGGTGCTCCTTTTTCCTCTCACTCATACACAGTCTCCCACAGGTGTCTCGCTCAATCTTGTATTCGCACAGATGTACACAGGAGGCCATGACTGACAAGGTAAGGGATTGTGGGGAGGCGTGCGGGTGAAAGAGGAGAATTACCATATGTAAAGAACGGAGGTGCCAAGGTCTTTCTTTTTGTCTCCGGATAAAGCAGGTGGGCTACAAGGGACAAGATAAGCGCAGGTAGATGTACACACTCGGAGCGCAGGCACGCAAATGGATGGATACGAATGCAAAACACACACACACGCAAGAACAAAAAAGACATGCAGGGACAATGAGCGCGAGAGTGAGAAGGGACAAGGAGGTATCACTGTCTATCCAGGTGAAGATACAGTACAGGCCAGGACCTGTGTATGTGTCGCTCAGAGGGGATGACAACGGTGGTGTATAGATCTGATTAGCACTGGGAGCGAGGCTGAGTAGGGTTTCTCATCAGGATCAGCTTTCGAACCAGTGTTATCCTGGCACTTTTACTTCTGCCGGGGAGATGGGCAAACTGAGACCATGCTGTCTGTATGCCTGTGGGAATAAGGAACTCAGGTGGCCGATTCCTTTTTATGCTGCCACACCATGTGGGAATAATAATAAATAAATGTTATGTTAAAGATTTCTGCTAAATCTACAATTCTGTGTCAAGACCACAAAATCTCCAACTCACTTTATTTAACTACTGCAGCGGGACATCTAAATATATAATTACTGAATGTGCTGGGAAGTGTCTCTGCAGCCCTGGAAGCAGGAAGTGGCAGTGATAAGTGGGTACTCTGTAGATTAAGGATTCTTACACAAAGGGTCAGGACTTGAAATTGCTCAAATGCCTGCAGCTGGAGGGTCCCCATATGAAAAGATGAGTTATATTATCTAAATAACCTTGGGCCCCCGGGTTCGACTAAATGTATTCCATATGGATCCCCTGGTGTTAAGCGTAAGAACTACTCCTGGTGGTGGATTAAATGAGAGTATGTTTCACGCACCCTTTCTGGACACCAGTGACAACATTTGTGTAAAGTTGTAAAATATAATTAATGATATAATTCATTCAAATGAAATTATTTTGCGTATTTTTCTTTCTTGTGTTGGTAAGAATACTGTGCACTTTTAACACGTTCACTCTTTAGTTGGTGTTCGTGTATTTGCACGTATCACAGTGTTGATGCAGGTTTGAGCACGTGAACTTGTGTGAGCGCGGTGGGCGTTAATGGCTTTTGAAAATGTCAGCCAGATGAAAAAAAAAAAGTTAGAAAACACAACGTGCACAAAAAGATTAAGTATCACAAAGAAAACAGAGTGGGGAATGAAAGACGGAGGAAGTCTGGACGGCACGCTTTTAGAGGTTCGACGAAATCTTTCATTAGCCTGACCATTATTCATCATCAATCACTGGTTACAGGTGTGGGGGGAGAAAATATTACTGAAATGCATAAATCTTGTGAAATATGCAAATCAAAGAATCCAGGTGTTTAACAAGTCTCTATACAGTCTTGAATACAACTAAAATGTTATTTGAGCTAATTAGTTTTCATGCTCTTTGATGAATGAGAGAAGTCTTGGAAGTTTGTTTTTTTTCACAGCACTAATAGGGCTTTCAGTGAGATCATTACGCCAAAAACAAAAAAAAAAAACTCTATCTGCGCTTTTTCCATTTCTTTCCTCTTCCTTGCAAAATAATCTCCAAAACCATCTGCACTGGGAGTAAAATTACACGTTGCCTAGCGCTCTCTTTCTGTCATCTAAACCTGTCTTTATGTGTCTTTCTGTCCGTCCTCAAAGCTCCTATAAAATCACACAGGAAGCAAGAGCTGGGAGGAAAAAACAGAACACTCAAACCTAAGAGGCTTGTGGACATCTCAAATGCACTCAGAGAGCCCATTAATAAAAATAATTAGCGCAGGAGATGGGCGGAAAAAAAAAAAAGAAAAGAAAAAAACTGAGGCCAGCTTGGCTGATGTAAAATCTCATTTCTGTTATTTAATTTATCAGAGACTGAAGCAGGAAATCCACCAATCATTTTGTGAGAACACAGAGCTCCTACAACAGGCATCTCTATTGTGGAAGGACGACCACGCACACACATACATAAATACACGCAGATCTCATCATCAGCCAAAGGGGGCCCATGGGGTCATTAGTGAAGGAAGAAGATCAGATATCACCAATTCATCTTGGTCAAAATGATTAGAGAGGCACACAGAGGGACGGGGATATATAGGGGGGTGGTTTTGTGCATTCCTGGTGTAATGTACTATTGTGATCTTGGAGTCATTAATCAAACACCAGCAGACGCACGCCCACGAAACGTTTCACACACACTCACACCCAGCTGAGGTTCAAGTTCAGAGGGGTCAAGGTGGTAATTGTCACTGTAACTCACAGAAGTCAGCTGCAAACTGCAGCTCGTGTCAGAGGGTAATAATTTAAGTCTGACAGTGACATAATCACAACTTTGCTGGGAAAACCAGCCAATTAGAATCTGGCATTCATTAATTTATTTTTAAACCAGTTGTCATAATTTAGTAAAAATCAGAAAAAATGGGGAGAAAAAAAGACGGGACGTACTCAAAAGCCCTCCAAAGTTTATAGTAATCGACTACTAGCTAGCAGCCGGAGTTGGGAATTGCTAATGCCTAACCCCATTCAGACAAATACAATGATGTGGTTTCCTGATAAATCTGATGTTGCACTATTTACTTCCTTGACAGTTGTTCACTCGCTCCATGCACCAGTGAGACTCCTCTTACCCGAGCCAGCTGACTCTCTGTTGGCTCCCCACACAAATGAACGAGATAAGAGCCTCCTCTGGCCTTTGCATATTTCATTTGACAGAATGCATCAAATTCGGATCATATGAATACGAGTCGTTTTTGGGGCGCTCGTGACATTTACAAAAACGCATTCACTGTTTTTCAGACACTCCCTTTTCAATGATAGTGTAAGGGGTGTCAATTATTCCAGTGCAGTGTGCGCACATCCCATCATCACAAACAATGCCTCAGTGGGATTTGCAGGCCCACACGACAGCTCCCGACCCAGCCTAAGCTCCTCAGAAAACACCACGGGACTAACAAGCACAAGGCTTGTTTGTCTATTATTGCGGTTGCTCCTTTGTGCAGATTTGAATACGCTAATCATTCAAACAACAAGTTTAAAAAAACGAAAGCATTATTACCCAACATGTAAAACAGGAACGAAGTCTTACCATCCAAAGCACAGGCTACTTACTTCGTTGAGTTCAAAAGCAAAACAATCTCATTTTAGTTAGCCGACTTAAGAAAACTCCATGGGACAAACAAGCCAGACCCATTAGTCTGTTTGTCTCATTAGTCCCTTTGTGCAGATCTGAATGGGCAATTTTGAGACGGCAATTCATTCAGACGATGGCGAATTGACAATATACAAGAAAGAAAAAACGTAAAAGTGGATGGGAACTAAATCAAAAGTCAAATTAAACTTATCTTAATCTAAATCACAACAACTTTCATCAAACTTCTCGCTTCGTGTTGAGCACAATGAAAAAGACTTTCAGGATTCTATAGATGATTGGAAATAAGATACGTGACCACACATAACTTTAGATGGTGTCGTCTTGAGGACACGAAACGGCATCGCAACTAAACAAGACAAACGCTGACACACAAGGAATCAAATAATTCATGGAAGCAGTCTTGATGCTTCGGTGCCGAAAAGCTCCCACTGTGCGTTGTAGTGTCGCTCAGAAAAAACTTAAATATTCAGTAAAACTCAGAGCCAAATGCTCTGCTGCTCATTCGGTTCACTTTGGAAAAATTCCACTTAAAGTTAGACGTCTAACTACAATATGAACGTATGTCAACGGCACCGAGGAGATCCAAAGAACATTACTTTATTCTGTGGGAAACTTTTCAATAATATTTTTACTGTTTGCAAGTCTCGTTGGGGGCGAGTCGTAAAAATCAAATGAGTCCTGAATCATGGTAGTGTCTGTGGGTAATAATGGTTATGATAATAATGTTGGAGGTTGACTGCAACAAAGGGACAGTGATTGAAAGTATCCTACCGTGGTCTGTGATTTTACAAGACACCAGATAGAGCTCCTTCAGACTTCTCCCCTCCTTGGCGATGATTTCCACACACCTACAGAGAGACGCAGAGAAAGAGCGAGTGTTTAGTGTGTCACCCGAGGCATCCCTGCTCTGTTCTGTATATTGCGTTTCGCTTGCGCTTGAAGGCAATTTTGACCTGCCTCAAAAACACTGAAA
>JAOXYL010000086.1:18650439-18664706 GCA_028564955.1 Terapon puta | reverse complement strand
GTGTGTGTGTGTGTGTGTGTGTGTGCGTGTGTGTGCGTGCGTGTGTGTGATTATGCATAATGTGTTGTTTGCGTTGGTGTGAACGCGTGCATGTGTCTCTCAGAGGTGAGGCTAATCTTCTTTTATGCAGCACAGCCAGAGGTATCCAAGCAGACAGGCGGCAAGAGGAAGAATAGTCCCAATACTTGAGAGAAACGGAGGTCCATATTTATCACAAAGACTGCAGACAGTCTTGCAGCCAAACAACATGTGTAGCGCTTCTCTTTAGCTAGCCGCTCACAATGGAACGGGAACAAAGGCGCTGCTGGGAGAATGGCTGTAGGTAGGTACACTAGCACGGTGCTGACCAACACAAGGCCTCGTCTCATCCCGCTCCTCACACGGCCCACAATTACACGGCTGTCTGGCCGCACAAAAGGAGCAGGGAAATAGAAATGGATGATTTTTAGAGAGAGCAGGGCGAAAAAGAAAGAAGGTAAGCATGAAATGTATAAAGAAAAGCAGTTGAAGGTCTAGGGAGAGGTTGAAAACATAAAAGGAGGAGGAGGAGGAGGAGGTGGTAGGAGCGGTGACAGACGAGACTTCAGACTTCCATGGCTGTCTTTAGACTTAATGAAATGGAAGGGCGGAGCAGAAAAGAGGAGGAGAGGAAGGCAAGACGGAGGGTTTATACTTCTGGGGAGAACGCTCTTGCAAAATGATTCTTGCTGTAAATTTTCTTTATATTGCCCATAAATCCATGCGCAAGTGTAAGGAAGCAGGGTTCTGCTTCCTGGGACGATGTGCAACACTGAGTTTCTGGAATCCTCTGGACCAAAAAAAAAAAAACTTTAAGACTTTTTTCATTGGGCTAATATAAATGGATATAAAAATATCCAATACCTCAGAAGAGCCCTTCAGTAAGCAAATACTTCATACTGTGGAAAAGCAACAATCTTAAAATGGAGCAATACAGGTTTTATTGAATGACAGTGAGCGTGTTCATTGCTTTGGAAATTGCTGACCCTCTGATAATATGTGTGGGCTCAAACTGTTGTTCTGTTGCTTATTTGGAATATAATCAAAATTGTGCTCTCAACAAAATATCAGCACGGCAGTAGCTCAGGATGATGTTTTATTTTCTTATCTTGTCCTAAAGCCGTTAGCTGCCAAAAATGATTTTAAATTAGAAAAAGTGGAATAACTTCAGCAGAAGGGAAAATTACCTGAGATGTACAAACCTGTGACATTCGTTATTAAGGCTTTTTCGGTTTTATGCAATTGAACTTTTTCATTGCATCCTGTGGATGCTATGGACATACACATAAAAGTGAAATTAAAAAGATGGCAGACAAACAAATTTATCAAAAATCTTCAAGTTACTGAAACTGTATGTAAACACCACATACACGTCTACCAATGATGAATCAAGTTCCCACTTACTTTTACCACTCTTATGTTAATGTCATTGTGACACAAAGATTAAAGACATATCCACTATTTTCTTTATTGGTATGATAAAATTATAATATTATTATACAACATATATATCCCTATCAGTTTGACAGTGCATATTTCTGTGTGTGTGTGTGTGTGTGTGTGTGTGTGTGTGTGTGTGTGTGTGTGTGTGTGTGTGTGTGTGTGTGTGTGTGTTTATGTGTGTGTGAGAGAGTTCCACCCGTCTGAATCAGGGTCTGCTTCAGCAATTAGGGCCTGGATGATTTCCCAGGCTAGCCTGCTGTACCCACCGCTCAAATGAGAATCACATTCCTATTGTGTTCCACCACCGTTAATCATGTTTTCAAACGGCTCTGCAAAACGGCAGGGCATTCCAGCAGCTTGTCATCAGCCTGCTCAAAAATGTGCCGATGGGGTCATAACTAGAGTCATAAATGCCCATCATTTTCAGCTTTCCTGTCCAACCTGGTGCATTTTTTGTTGTTTGTCTGGGAAAGGAGAGGCGAGGCACGACGAATGAGCACAGTTTTGAGACTAATGCAGGAACGCTAAGGCCCATGCATATGCTCCCGTCTAATCTCATCCAGAGCAAAAGTTGGGTTCTTTAGATGCTTGAATCGTTTACTCCAGCTGTAAGTACACAGTAATTGTGAGTACTTCACTTCTAGTGCCCCACAAATGGTAAAAGTTTCAATATAGAGACAGCAGGAGTTCTACTCTGAGCAAATGGTCATGAAGCAGTTCTCGAGGCAGACATTAAATAACACTGAGTTCAAATGTGCATCAGATACATACAGCATCAGTCGACATATCCAACACGTCCAAAACCAGACATCACTCACAAACCGGGTTGATGTGTCCATCAAAAACTGGAGGGAAAAGCCAACTAAGCACTTTGTGAGGTTAAGTGGCAGTTATTCACTTAAAGCTCATCCAAATGGACAGCCTGTTGCCTTGCCAACGCTGACGGGCCTCCGTGATGCACATGCACAAACAGCGTTTTAAAGCAGCAGCAGAAACCAACCACATCGCTCACGCAACACGGATGTATGATAGCTCCTCGCTCTGCCTCCATGGTTCCTTCCCCTGTTGCACCCTGAGCGGTTTCCCCCCCCGAGGACATGCAAGCGAGATACTCACCTGTAAATGAACAACTGGCTTCTGCAAAGCTCTGCCATACCCCTATCTGCCTTCACGGTCAGCCCACTGCAGCCACAACACAATAAATAACTCAGGAGAAGATGAGCACTGCCCTGTGGCAGATGGCGATAACACTTACAGCCTCAGGTCCGAGTTGACACAGTAGTGTTTGTGCCTGTGTGTGTGTGTGTGTGTTTGTGCCTGTGTGTGAAACTTAGTGCAGCACTGCCCATGTGAGATGAACACTTAGGTTAAAGATGGTTACCCATGATAGATGTCACTAGTGTCCCTCTTATTTCTGAGGCATGCAGTCAGGTGGAGCAAGAGAAATAAAAATGACTAAAGCTCCACTGCACACCGTATGTGTATTTGATTATGACATCCACAGCTTAACTTGGGATTTTGGTTTCTGATTTAGTGGAAAACTCAACAATTTACAGGGAACGTCTTCGGTTTGAATTCTACAAGCAAGTAAATACATTGTGCTCACGAAGGAAAATCTCCTCCTTGGTTTCACTACAAAAAAGATCTTTTTATAAAGCCCCTTTTGTCAAACAGGCGAGAAAAACCTTGCTGGGGTCTGTTTGGCCTTGGTGCAACCGTGTGATTGTAAATGCTAAATGGACTTTACATACATTTCACTTTCCTATCTAAATTGAAAAAGCATTTCCCTCATTTAGGCATTCACATAATAAGGACAGACGACTATGACATCTAAAGTACAACCCAAACTGGAATCAAACCAGGACGATGGGGTTATCCAGTATCCATATTGACCACAAAGTCACTAGGAGGCCACATGCAATACAGTCTAAACGGTTTAATCCTTTCTTGAATTATAATTTTAAAAAAAAAAAATCATAGAAAGTTTATTTCTACCGGAAACTGAAAAAAATTCTCAGCTCTAAGAAAATAAATTCACTTATTAACAGAAAGAAATTGATGAATCTAAAATCTGGTCAACAAATACACAACAGCATTTCACCATGATTAAATGTGATTTCTCCGGAGCAGATAATACAACCAATAACTACCAGCTAATAACAGAATCTTGTTTCAGGCGCCAAAGAAAAACAGCCAGTCTGACTGTGATAAATTGAGGTGAGCTTGCCCCTCAGGGCTGCATATCGTAACTCTTCTGCTCCGCGTCCGCATGCGGAGAGAGGTGAACTATCACGATGTTTACCAATAGGCCTAACACAGTGGCACACGCTAACACGCGGCGTACGCCCTCCGCCCACTCAGCCATGGCTAATTGCTCTGCACTTTGATTACCGCCATCTATTTTAATGAGAGCTTACCGACGCATTCTCTCCTGTCCGCTTTCTCTGTCAAACGCGCATGCAAACACGGCACACACATGCGGGAGTGTGTGCATGCCACTTGGACACACACACACAGACACACACATACAGACAGAAAGAGACCGAGAGAGAGAGAGGGAGAAGAGAACAATACTGTGTACCGTGGTTGTCCCGGTGGCAGGAAATTGGAGGGTGTTCATTAGGCTAATGGATATGAAGAGGAAGGGAGAAGGGGGATGAAGATAGAACGGGGGAGGACTGGAGGGAGTGAAGACGGGAGGGTGGGAGGCCGCTGAATTATACCACAACAAATTCTGTACAATGGCCCAACAACTCATAGTGTAGCGTGTAATTTCCTCGCTACCGTGATAGAGAGAGGGATACTTCAATTACGCAGGCTGGCTTTAATTACACTGAATTTTCCCTCAGAAGTCGGCTCCTGTTGAGAGCGAACGAGCTGTTGCATTTCTCTGTGCCGCTGCTCACCGCTCCTGCAGCTCGCCCGGATGGACTCGGCTTCATTAGGATCGCCGGTTTACCAGCACACACACCGGGATGACAAAGCCTAATCAATGGACTCACACTGTTCTAAAGACTCAGGGAGAGCAGAGACAGTAGATACCGGACTGGACAGGGTTGCTGATCGATGGTGAAAATGTGTGCTTTCCAGTGTGGCTTCAGTCCTCTCTTTATTTTCCTTTGCACACGTTGTAGCATCACTGTGCGATACTTTCTTTTTTTTCTCCAGAGAGTGAAGTGGCACGAGTGGACTATGCTTCAATAGTGTGCTTAAGAAACAGCTCAACAGAATGTACCCAAAGAGCCAAAGAGTGTGAAGGAGACCAGAACAGAAAAAAAAACACACATAAGAAGAAGAAAAAAAAAACGAAGAGGAGGAGGAGAGTGAAAGGAATGAGTGCGTTAAAGGGATGGAGCGCGACAACCGCATAAAAAAACCACAGCTATGCCAGATCGCATCGTCACACTCTGTCTCATCACTTTACGAGACGTTAGGTCGTCCATGAAACTAGTTCAACATGTCTAGTATAACAATCATCGATACCGCAATACCGCACGGGCGCACACATACAGTGCATTCATCTGCTTAGCTGGAAAATGCTGTTCCAGGAAAACAGAGCTGCAGATAATACCGAGATTAGGTCAGAGGCTGCGCGGTAAATTAACTTGAAGGGAGTGTATTTGTGAACGTTGGGCGAAAGTTTTCAAAATTGCGTTTCAGACGTGATAAAAAAAAAACTTTACAGCCCGAATGAACTTAAAGATGCTTCCCGCCGTGGCGATAATCATCCCTGCCTCTCTTGACCTCTGGCCGGATGTCTGGATACCCCGCGCTGACCTGAATGTGACCCGTGTCCGCCGCAGTCTCCATAGCAACACGAGCGAGGGTGAGCGCTTAAACACTTTAACACAGCAACCTAAAATAGCCGCCCCGTCTGAGAAACTGTTATTACACAAAACACACGTTTCTGCTGGTGTTCCTCTCACCTCATTTCTATACTCTAACACCTTCTCCTACTGGATATTATCCCTGAATTGTCCGGCCTGATTTACAGCACATAATGCCTCTGCTTTCCCTTGGTGCCGTTATCATAATACGAAACTATAGCACCTTACCAATAAAACACATGGCGCACGAGAAAAAAAAAAAAAAAACACTGTGTAGTATGGGGAGAGAGCTCTGGCATATACTGTAAAAACTAGCTGCTAATCCAATTGTTCCCTCCACAGGGGGAGAGAGATCCTAATGAGAAACTGGTGGCTAAATAACCATGATGGTAATAACAGTGGGAGCGTCTCTCAGGGCAGGCGTTTGACTCGGGTGACATGCAGCCATTAGGTATTCATGAAAACAGATGTTGCTTGGCTCGCGAGCTCATTGGCCCAAACACCCCTCGAAAAAAAGCCCGAATCCTAAATGAATTTCCCGACGGAACGCGGCGTTTGATCCCACGCCAAGGAAAAGTGAGGAGATTTTCATGCTGTAGGAGAGGGGGAGAAGGACGAGGTAGGAGGGGAAGGGGCTGGAGGGGGGTCAGGACGAAGGAGGTAGAAGGGAGAAGTGTGGCTCATCCACCTTGAAGTCGCTTGTCTTCTCTCATAACGCCTCCTCAACACCAAACCTCATCTCTTTCTCCTCATGTCCAAAGATGCCATCTTTAGCATGGGCCGGAGAAACAAAATCCTATTAGCTTGATAGCAAAGTGAATTTGTTGAGGCAGTCTCAACCAGGCGACGCTCCAGTGGCTTATCGCCGGCTGAGCACCCGGAGCTCAGACAAGAGGAGGACAGAGGAGAATGGGAGCGGAGACAGACAGCGAGGGGAGGGGAGGGAACGGGGGACATCAGGGGAGTTAAGGTACTTTTACATACAGTACTGTATAAATAGCACTGCATAAGTAGGCCTCATTATGATATTTCTTATCCTCTTACTCCCCCTAAAAATGTCTGGAAATTCAGCATTTAATTTTGATCTTCAAAAACAAAAATCCCCCCCTCCCGCAATATCTGATTTGATTAAAAATGATTTGTGACACAAAAACTCATTTCACACTTTTTAATTCTGCTCATTATTTACATTACTTGGATTCTGCTGCAAAATCAGCACCATGTTTGTACTTTTCCTCTCCTCTCTTTAAAATGACTTTTCCTTTCTTTGGGTAGTTCCTTAAATTGTCAGGATCTACTTCAGTGTATATTATTTGTGTGTGTGTGTGTGTGTGTGTGTGTGTGTGTGTGTGTGTGTGTGTGTCTCGCAGACTATCTTCCATTTTGGTAAGCAATAAAGGCCCATTCTCTTCTAATTTCTCTTCTTCTTATTTACTGTGTAGGAAACTTAAGTACGTATATTCTGTAAATCCTCACTTTCCTTCCACTTTATTGGTTAATCGCTTTTTAGCTCCTGCTTTGTCAGTTTCCACTTGTGTCTCTGTAAAAGAGTGAATAACAATGAGCTATACATCCACCTGAAAACAGGCGGAGGAGGAGGAGGAGATGGAGGATGTAGTCTAAGGGGAAAGGAGACCACATGTATAGTCTTTGTTCTCTTTCTTTTCCATAACTATTGACATTACAGTCATCATCCTTATAAGATCTTCCTTTTAGTGTGCTGGAGAATTGACCATGGCTGGTGGTTTGGAGAGACAGAGGGAGGGAGACAGAGGAGAATAAGAAGAGCGGGCTTTAATAGACAGTGTTGTTGATGGATGTGATTATAGCCTCTTCACGCTGCCCATCCATTCTCTATAGATTCCAGATGATAACAGTCCTTAGACCCTTTCACTCCCTCCCTCCCTCTTCAATGTTTTTTTCTCTTATCCTGGGCTTTTCACCCTTTAATTTGAACACCCCGTCTTCTTCCCCTGACTTTCAGCCTCTCTGTTTCTGTTTATCCCCCCTTTTTCTCTCTGAGGCCTTGTTCTTTCCCTCCATCTCTGCTCTCTAAACCCCGCGCACTTCCTTTAATTCCCTCCTCCCCATAACACCATCCTCTTCTCACAATCACTTCCCCTCTGCCCTCCTCATGTGCTTCACAGGGAGCCAACAAACCACATCACATATCTGAGACCCCCCCCTTCACTTTTCCCATCCACCTCCCAAACAACCCCACTTCTGTCCTCACTATCTATTTCTCTTTACCACTGCCTCTCATCCTTTCATGGCCATCATCCCAGCGCGCCTCCTTACAGTTTACGACAGTGTTCACATTTCCAAAGAAAGAATACCCCCCGATGGGTGGTACGTGTTTGCCTCGAAACACATTAGCAGTGTCGAGCAAAAACGCTATGACAAATGACAGGAGACTAACAGTGGGGATCCTGCTGGTCATTCAGGCAGCCAGCACAAGCACTGGAGTGTGCTCCACCACAACACTGAGGCTCAAAGTGAAACCAATCCTCCAGCGCCATACAATATCTGCCTTAATCTTACTCAAGCTCCGCTCATTACACACTCAGCATGGGCCGGAGACAGGCAACACGGGGAGCTATGCGGCTGGGATTTGCGCGCCAACTGTGTGTAAGTTTGCATGTGTGCGAAGACGCAATGATGTGGTATCGCTATCACTGTGAGACCAAGCCACAGTAAAAGGGTGTGTAATACGCCATGACACCGTACGCAGATCAAGTGGATTTATAGTCCGTATCATCCCCTCCCATAAGGGACGAAACCATAGAGAATGTTAATTTCCATCGCCATAAACAACCATAATAAGCATCACGCTGACAAGTGAGCGTGTTTGCATGCCTTCGCAACAATCACCACACTGTGATACATCGAGGCTGCGTACATGTGCGTGTATGCGCTCGTGTGTTTCGCCATGTGCGCGCGGGCACGGCTGTGCACAGTTGTGCACATGTCTCCTTTTTACCTCGCTACCCCAGATAAAAGACCTGACCATGGTTCGTTCATCGCCTCCATCCTACGAGGTGAGGTCATCCAGAGTAAATTCAGACAATCCTAATTGTGCAGGGTGATAATGCACCCACATAAAGACGAACATATTTCAACCCGCAATAATGCTCTCTGTAATCCAGCAACTTTTCAGCACCTTCCAGTATCCAGCTTACATTCAAGGACGGCTGGAGAAAGGGCTGTGCCAAAAACTAGAGGGCTGATCTGAAAAACAGAAGCTCAAATCTGAACAAAAGCAGAAGTTTTGAGCACAAAGGCGCACTCTAATGCGCAAGCAAAAATCACTGCCTTGCATGCATCATTTTCTTACATGCTTAAAGAACCATGTACACACACACATGTACAGAAAGTCTACCCAAAGCAGCAGACTGGAGGGTTGGAGTGGTACGGCTCCCAGTCTGCCAGTTCAGTTTTATGTCTCGGCTTTGATACAAATCCACACAGCATGGGAGCTCACTCCACCACCTGAGGTGTGTGTGTATTTACGTGTATGCATGTGTGTGTCTGTATATGCGCAGCTATGAATGTCCAATCCACCACCTGTTTGTTAGCATAGAAAGCCAAACTCCATCCCACTTCCAGAGGGTGCACTTGGATGCCTGCGTGCGTGTGCACACGGGGGTTTTCATGCGTGTGTTTGTGTGCGTGCGTCCTGCGTGCGATTCATTCTGTTTTCCACATGAAGCTGTTCCTCATTAATCAATTTATGGAGGGACAGCTATATGAGCCGAGCCCCTCTTCCACTCCTTCACAATAAAAAAACCTCACTGGGCTTCTTTCCTCCTCCAGCTCACATAACCCACCTTCTGGCCAGATCAGGTCATACACAGTAACAACTAAACCACAATGAGGATCAGTGGCTCGAGCCAAACACATGCTATGATTATTCAGTTTTTCAACTCAACTCCTTTGAGTATACATAAGATATACTCTTTCAGTGTATTGTTTTTATACTGAAATGTTAAGCTCACAATTACCATGCCAAATGTTTTTTTACAGCAAAGTTTGTCTGGGTGACCTAATGTCTGCACTGAAAGAAATAATAATCATATTTTGCTGTCAAACTGTATAATTTATGGTACTTCTCCCCAAATTTCTCAATAATTAGGTTCTCATAACATTGTTGAATCCTGGAAGGATTGAGATGGGATAGCTATGAAGTGTGGAAAGGTGACAGCTGGTCAAATACAAAAGTCAAAAAGAAAATGCATTTTAAAAAATTATGCAGCGGGACACCTCTGACAGCCGTGGGCCAATCTGTTCGACCACATGTCCTGTAACCTAAACTTTTCTCATTTCTCATGAACCCCGCAGAGGGGACATGACAAATGCAGCAGAACAATGTTTTATCTCATCTGACATCCCGACAACAAGGAAATAAACATAACCTGACAGCCAATCAGATCGCCCATCTGCTGGTCTGCCTCACAGCGGTTGGATCGGCCGACAAGCGGTGAAGGAATAATTTCTAGGAGGGACACACCCCAGAGATGGTAAGCGGGGGAGCAGGGGGGGGGAGAAGAGAGGGGGAGAAGAGAGAGTGGAGTGGGCAGCCACATGGCAACTCCAGGCTATTTGATTGGTGGAGGCATGCAGGCAGCCAGGCAGGAAGACCAGGAAATGTAATTCAGGGAGCCTGTCTGAATATGACATCTCTGGGAGCTATTCAATCTGCAGCCAAACCCTCAAGTGGCGCCTCGCCTGGCATGGTGGCAGGGAGGTTACAACTGTGAGCTCACTGCCTGTCAACCCCACAACACCCTCTGCGGAGAAAAAGATATGACGAAAAGAGAGGAGAGGAGAGGAAACAAGAGGAGAGGAGAGGAGGTAAAGCAAAGCAGAAATACTCCAATGAAGCTAAATATATTTATATACTGACAATGTCACTAAAAAAAAAAAAAAAGAAAGAAAAAGTGCAGCCAAGAATAAACAAGATTTAAATGGAGTGGGTGAAAGGCGGAGGGAATGCCAAGAGACGGAGGCACAATGGCACTCGGCTGAAGCTCAGGAGAATGAATGGGAGAGAGACTGAGGAAGGAAAGGTGGAGTGAGAGAGAAAGTGATCCGGGTGCTGGCGGCGATTCTTCTCTGTCAAGCGTGGCTCATAGAGAGTAGTGATAATTGACAACAGTGGCTGACGTTCCTCTCCGGACCACTCTATTCATTACAAAACTAAACAATCTACACCCTCCCGCACCCTTTACTATGCCTTAAGAAGTACATTAAGCAACAGCGTAGTTGTGTCTGCAGATTGTATCTCACACAGGATGCTTTTTATAAAAAGGGAGCAATGTGAAAGGACTAGATTAGGAAATGGGTCTTGAGTAAAGGTGGTAATATCCACAAAATGTAGAGTCCTGGTTTCAAATCACATTCAGTATAGACTGAGCGAAAAGTGCTTTGAAAAACATTAATTTTGGACAAGGGCTTTTTTTTTTCTTTAAATAGCATGATTCAAGTTGCAGAAGGTAAAGTAATTGTAAAACGTATTCCACGACTGTCATACATTTCAGGCTACCCCCCACAACACAGAAAAAACTAATCCATAAATTGGAAAACAAATGAACATGCTGTATATTTTCATTAATAAACTTATATAATGGGAAAAACAAAAAGTCAATTTTATTTTGTGTCATAACTTTTCTTTGTCCTTAGTACATTATTATTCATGAGTGCAGTACATTTAGTGGTCACTTTTTTTTGCATACCTGTATAGTATAATGCAAATATTCTGCTTTTAAGTCCACTCTCGTGATGCCTATAATCAAAAAATGTCATCATATCAAATATGGATGTATTTACTTTTGTGGTTTGAATGTCACAGCTCAGCTTCACCTCTATTCCCCGAACATGGGGGTTTCCTGGTCCAAAAAAAAAAAAAAGTGACAGCAAATCGAACCAAACTCAAAGATTCAAGACGTCCCTTAATGAACATGTGGATGTCTTCACTGACTCATGGCTCGTGTGGTTCATAGCTTAACGAAATTTAACGCCGTTTCATGGAAGAAAACGACGAAAAATGGGAAACTGAGAACATTTATGAACAGATGTACGCACATACATCTTCCCGACGCAAGCTGATGTTCTCTCATTTTTCAACAGAAGACACCTGGACCATAGAGGAATGACATCATGGGAGGAAACGAGTGAGCGTCTGCGGGAGCCGATAGTTCAGATGCTGCCATTCAGCCCCGCTCCCCGCCATTCACATCCATTTGGCTTCCCTGCTGGCTTTTTTTTTTCCTGCTGGTTCTTCTGGCTTTAATGGCAGTTCCTTAAGAATCTTATCAGTCAAAGTTATGACTTCACTGTCTGGTCCTCACCAGTCAGCATTCAACCTCCAAGATCCACGATGACAGCTCACTATTGGACGCAGCGCCAAAAATCTTTTATCGAGCCCATTCATTCATGCTTGCACACAGATAGAAAAATTCAGAGGCGCACAAAGGCGCACAAACAGAAATCGCTCACCCCTCCCCGCCTCCCTCCCTCCTACACAGACACACTCATCTACCATTTCATCCCAAAGAGACTGTACACATTCAAACAAACAGAGGAGACGGTTATTGTCCGAATGCAATTATCTTGTACTGTCCATCTCCTTGACTGCTGTGGGACAAAGGGCCCTCTGTTGATGAGGCTAGCAGCGTGTGAATAGGAGGTTAGACATCCTTGGCCTTTTCCATGGCTGTGGACATTCAATCTGCCATCCACACATCCCAGTGGATCTGATAACACTAAACAAACCCCAGAGAGAGAGGGGGAGAAAAAGCCAGACGCTAATGGCTTTAGTATTGTGTGTAAATCCTCTCTTATCTGCCTGCTCTCTGTGTTAAGAGACTGGTCAAGGGCAGTGGGAAAGAATAAACTCTATAACCGCAACGCTGCCTGCCAGCGCTCACCTCAACGTAAACAGTTTAGAATAGGGCACGGCCGCGCGAAGGCGAGCGCACGTTGGGGGAAAACACGCCGCGAAATTCCATAAATGAAACGCGCATAAACACACCTACACGCACACACTCACACACCTACACACACACACACACGACTTTCTATCCAGACGGATGCCAAAAAAAAAAAAAGGCTGACCTGGCATTAGACTCAAGCTAATTATTCTCAGACTCTCAGATTCTCCCATTGGAGTTGTCTCACATAAACCCGCACAGGCACACACACACACACACACACACACACACGTAGACTAATTGTAGTGCTGATTCTCTCTTTAGCACTGTCTTGTCTGCGTCTCGCGGCGACAGAACAGTAAGAAGGAGAAAATTAGTTGAAAGGTAAAAGGAGCGAGTATGGGAGGAAAAGAAAAGACATGGTGGATTATCCCCCTAATCCCCCCGTCCCATTATAAAGAGGGGGGGTGGTGGTTCAGCCTCTAATGCATTAAGAGTACAGTAGGAACCTGCTTCTCTTTCTTCCTCTACCTCTCCCATTCCCCCTCCTCTGGTTTGCTTTTTTCCACATCTCCAGCTCTGTCTGGTTCTTTATTGTTATAATTTTAACTGCAGCTCTTTATTCTGTGTTTTTTGTTGACTAATTCAATCATGGATATAACAAGCTACACTAATGTTATTACCTGACTGAGAAAACTTTGTATTCTGCAAAAATAAAACAGAGATTACATTTTTGTAGTACCTAATAATGTCATGTGTATTTGTATTTTTTTTCCAATACTTTTTCGGAGGCATTTAATCCATTTATGATGGTCGCCAGTCGAGAGAAAAAGCAGAAGGTGAAACAAATGGAAACAAAAAAAACAACTTTCATTTAGTTTTTTTTTTTAAATGCTTTCATTTGTATGAACACAATTTTCAGAAGTAGACAAATCTACTTTTGACAACGGAGAGAACAGTGCATTATCTACAAAAAGTGTTTTTTTTTTCATTGCACTAGTGTCTTTCTTTGAAAAAGGAAAATCTTAATTTATTAATCAACAAGATGAAGAGGTTAGCACTGATGGACACTGGTAATAGCTGCCAACCAACATAATTAACACTTTGTTATGCTAATGAGAGCCTCGGCACTCCTCTCTCCTCCTATCTCTCATGCACAGTCACACACACAAACACTCCACTTCTCCCCGTGTCCAGGTAATAATAGTTAACATAATAATGTTAATTTGCGGGCACATTTGCAGATTTAGAATTAGAACAGCATAAACTGCTAAATGCAACTAAATTGTGCTTTTGTAAGAATATGGTGCATTTTGCTACTACACAGTAAATATTTCCTGTATCTGCGCAACCAAACAACAATAGCAGAAGTGGTAAACATGGTAAACTAATTAAATAGCAATTTCCTCTGCGGTCTCCGTTCAGCAGGGCAACGGTATATTCAGGCGAGGCAACAGCTACAACTAATTTGTGAACAACCTCACAATTAAAGAACTTAGGGAGAAGACCCTTAACACACTCTGTATGCAACAAGAACATTTCCTCTCTTACAGTGACTCAATTCCACGTCTGAGATGTCTCCCTAAATGAGGACATCTCTACTCCAGTGTCCAAGACACAAAGGCGGGAATGAGAGGTCCGCAGCAGCCACAATGGCCTGAGAGCCCAGACTTGGTGGAGTTGGGTGTCACCTTTTAGACAGGTTCCAAGGCTGTGGGCTGTCAGAGGCTGGCAGTCTGGCTGTCTTCTTCTAAAGTTGACAACAAATGCTGAAGACTGGGCCCTCTTAGTTGCCGTCCCCTGGGAAAAAGACTACCGCTGATGGACCTGCTCCTTGTTACACGCGACTAAGATGCGCACAGTGAACTAACCCCACTCCAAAAAAAGGAAAGGATGCCCCTCACTCATTCAGAAAAGCTAAATGGTTGAAACATCAACATTCGTACAACCGCAGGTAGAAATCATATACTTGACTTGCATGCATGCTTTCCTCTCAGCGTATGCACACACACACACACACACACACACACACACACACACACACACACAC
>JAOXYL010000086.1:18622365-18633649 GCA_028564955.1 Terapon puta | reverse complement strand
TTGAAAAAAGCTGCTCCAACTACTACCTGCTCAAATCCTAATGAGGCAAACAGATATTACAAGATTATTTAGAAAAGGTAGAAGTTCAGACAAGCCATGACCCATTCAACGTTTAAAATCCACTGACACATGCCATACACCAATCATCTTATTAAAGTCCATTTGACTTGCTAGTGCCTTGAATGAAACCAACTCTTGACACTATTTTGGTCACTGTCGTTACAAGGATCATGGAGATCCCACAACAGTGAGGTAAAGGTGTATAAAGGTATCGCACAACTTCCTGCCCATCACAAACATCAATACATAGAAAGTTGTGCCGCCAGATTTGGTGCAAACTTCATAGCAAAGTTTGACTATCTCAGCTGCATAGCTAATGCATCTTTCTGCTTATATGACAGCATTTTTCCTCTGGGCGAAAGGAGGGGATTTCCTCTGTGTAGCTTTGCATTCTGGGTGGTATTTGGGTTTCACCTCACACTGCTCTGAGGGTGCACTGCAGTGTAGTTGACCTGCATAATTTATAGGCTGGGAAGACACTTCATGACGCGGGGTAACTTCCCGTTTTGACGGGGATTCCCTGAAGACTGAAAATGCCTGAATGGGATCCTGTCACAAAGGAAGGGCGGGAGACGTGAGGGAGCTCGTGAGTGAGGGAAAGAAAGACAGAAAGGGACCCCGCCTCTGCGTCATCGTCACTATCCCTCCTCTTCTTTAGTCCCGGGGGAGCTGGCTAAAAGACAGGCAGGAATATGGGCTCTTTTTTCCCCTTCATCTTTTGATAATCCCATCCTTTTTTGTGTTTGATGTTCCTCTCTATGCTCTCTGAACAAATCCCCTGTCCCTGCCCCCCTAATCGTATTACCTCCTAAGGTGTAGAGCACTCTGGGTAACTGGACCTCACCGGTGCCAGCACACTACTCCGCCACGACCAAGTACTGACTGCCAGCAAAACATACATGCACGCAGTCACACACTAAACTCCCTCTAAGACACATACAAACAAATACTGGCAGACACACTTAAAAAAAAAAAAAAAAAAAGAGGAAAAGGACGCCAGCTCGCCTTTTGCCAGAGCGACTGACTAATACCGTGACCGCGCAGGGGCGTCACAGTTGGTTCAGGCGGCAAACTGGCAACAGAAGCGGCGCCAAACCTGACTGCTGCAGCGTACGACCCGACTACCTTTTGACTGAACCGACAGAGTCCGTATCTGGGAGAAGAGACACTGATTTCCCTGTCTGTCTTGGTGTTGCTGCGCACCGCAGACACGGGAAAGGAAGAGGGCGGAAGCACAGAAAGAAAAGAGGCAGAGGAGAGGAAGAGCTATTAAGCCAGAGCCGAGAGAGAAGAGTGGGTAGCGGCCAAGAGCTACTAAAACTGTTCTTCATGTGGCGCCAACCAACATAAGTGAGGTATTAAACATGAACCCTATCAGACCAGGGCCAGTGAGAAAGGGAAAAGAAAAAGAAAGAGATGAAAGGGGAAAGAAAAGGTGAGGAGAAATTGGGCTGAGTTCCTCTTTCCATGGCAACATCAAAATGTTACTCAAATATCTTTCAGACCGAGACCTCCCCGCGTCATGCTTGCTATGCCTGATGTTGGACAAATCGCAACCTCCAGTGCCAAAAAATACCGAAATGATCAAAGCTGGAATAAGCAGTTTTTGAGGGATAGATTGTAAATAAAGGGAGGAGAAATAATGAGCGCAGAGTCTGGAGAAGCAGAGTAGAAATGACTGGTTTTCTTACCTGGATTTGATGCAGCGACGTCAGCAGCAAACATGAAAAAGACAGAGAGGAAGAGAAACGGGTTGGTTAAACGGTCATACAAACAGAATAACATAAATATTCATAGGTGCACGTGTTGAGTGCATGTGTGTCTCCAGCCTCGCCTGCCCGACGCTCTGTCCATTGGGAACCTTCGTTTCATGTTGCCTCGTGTAAAACATGATCATGAGAACCTCCCTGATTTGAAGTCTGTATCATCAAAGTTGGTGATTCGCATTCAATTTAAACCAACTATTTTCAGGACGTTCACTGGGCAGAAAAGTAAAGCAACACTTTTTTTTCTAACACTGACAAACATTTTTTTTGTCCGAGAAATGTGAATTATTTCCAAAGGTTTTTGCTTTATGTGTTTTGTGTACAGTCCCTCACATTAAGAAAATGTAGTTTGGAGCTTAATGTGATAACAGAAAAGCCCAGTTAAAGCCATTCTGGATAATAAAAAAATTGCATAATAAAAACACGATACAAAAAAAAAGAAAGATTAAGCCTGTTTCCAATCAAATAGTGTTTAAGGTAAACTGTGCAGGATTATGTCAAAATACAGCTCTTTCATTATAGAACATTGTTTAACTTCTTCGTCCATTTTTTGATGGATTAATAAAAGGAGGGTCATTGTAGCAACAAAGAATTAATGTTGGGAAATTATTAAGAAAGGTAATAAGGGTTTTGAAAACCAATGATTATTAATTAACACTGTGTATCTGTGATACGAACATTAAATCAACCAAAAGAATTCCCAAACATGTGCAGGAGACTATTGAGGCAACCCTGTATAATTTTATTTTTCTTTGCAAACTAATTTGAATGTGTCATCATGACTAATTTCACAAGAACATGTTAATGAGAGATTCCTGCAGGTACAGAGAACTGAAAGGTTGGGAGATAAACAACTCATTAGAAGAGGTTCAGAGTGTCACTCTAATTGATGCTTGGTAAAGACGGAGCCGCCACCTCTCTACTTTTCAAAACATTTTAAAACCAGAGCGTGCTGACGGCCAATGTGACCTGTGAGACCAGACTAAATCAAAAACTTCTCCCAAGCACGGGGAGAGGTTGATGAACAACGGGGACAAGGTGCAAGATGTCAAAACTATAAACAACAATCATGCTGGTGGCGGCCGGGAAGGTGCGAGGCGTGGAAACGTCTGATGCACACAAACAGGCAGAAGCGCACTCACTCACGCAGCCAGACGGAGGCGAGCACATGATCGCTGACACACAGAGGCAGGCGAACTCGCGCACACACAGACGGAAACGCGCGGATGCAAACGCACAACAACTCTCTGTTGGCTTTCAAAACAAAGGTATTAATCATCATTACACATACACACAAACGCACAACACGGGTGGGCCGGGGGCTGGTGCGCCTGCGGGACTCGTCAAAGAGACACACTGACACCTCAGCGCAGCCTTTACTGCCGCTGTCATAGCAACCAAGGTCAAGCGGTCCAAAGCTGTGTGTTTGCGTGCGGGCGCGTGCGTGAGGAAGGAATTGTAACACACTCCCAGATGAACTGGTAGGAAATAATGAGGCAGTCGCTGTCAGGATGAAGTAGGAAGACAACACTAATCCCCCAGCTGTGGCGCACCGAGCTGCCTGTCCAGACCTCCAAGCAGCCACACCAAAAGATTTCACCAGACGGGACTGGTTTTTGCCACAATTAAACCTTCAAAATAAAGTTCACTAACTATCAGTTATATATTGGCTGACAGCTTTCTGCCATTGATTTCTAAAACACAAAATTTGCATTAAATTCATGGACTATGACACCTGTGGAGCAATGAAAAGAATTATTCACATAAAGCAGTTCTTCTTAAAAGTCTGAAGAGAGCCAGCTGGACCAGTTCTTGAAGATGTTTCACTTCTCATCCAAGCAGCTTCTTCAGTTATCCTGGATGAGAAGTGAATTTTTCAAGAACTTCAAGCAGGTCCAGTTGACTTTCTTCAAAGACCTACCAGGACCTGGACGATTGAGAGTCTTCACAAACAACATAAATCAGTGTTTTTCTGGGGTATTTCTGAGGTACACAGCCTGGACCCAAAACCTTCTACTATGATCTTTCAGTTAGTAGATGTATGCCCAAACAATACTCACTGATTAAATATATATATCATAAGGTGTGTGCAATATCACCACAGGATTTTCCCATGGTGATTAAACTTTCATTTATTTTTCTGTCTGTGTATGTGTGGGTGTGTTTCTGTAGGAAACAACAGTTTTTCTGGTCATTTTATCCACGGTCAATGCCTTCTTCCTTGGTCTTCTCTTTCTCTTGGCCACCGGGGCACCTCCATTTTATCAGACTTTCGGCTTTTCAGACTGATCTCTCTTTGTCTGGAAGTTGACCTTCACCTTGCATCAGATGTAGTACCAGGTAGTCAGGACGAAAGCACAAACCTCGTAAAAATTCATATTAAACGCCATGCTAACCTTCCAGTCAAGTACACCTCCTTGACAAAGAGAAACTGATTCCGACATCCTTCATGCACAGACTAAACACAATGTCAATGATGACTTTGTGCAGAGGATTTGAAGAGGGAGCTTTTGAAGTGCAACTCAGTGGTTTGAAGTTCAGCACTCTCTTCCATCTCGTCCAATTTATTCTTGTTTCAGTCACTGAGGCATCAGTATCCTGACTCCAAACACAGTGCCTGTCAGAACTGTTGTAATCTTCAGTGGAGTGGTGTCACTCCTAACACAATCTGTCACAATCCACTGAAGGAGGCGCAAAAGTACAAAACAATATTTCTTTATCCGCATACATGATTAAAAACACGAGCCAAAGGCCGTCATTAGAAGCACAGGCTGTCTAAAATTTATACAGGCTGGGATCTTGGGTATAAATGCATGCTGTTTGAATGAATGATGACCTTAAAAACACTTTGAAAGCTCACAAAACATGTGCACACAAGTGCCTTCACATTCTCGCATTCACATATCCAGCTCTTAAAATTAAAGCGACAGCAGGAAAACAGCACATACGCACAGGAGTACTTACAAATACATGGTCACAAACATGTACACAGTCAGAAAAATGGTGTCTGTGTCTTTCAGGTGAGAGATGAGATCGAGATCGATTTGACATCATAGGCTGCAGATAAGCATCCTTTTGTCAATATCTTAACAGACATTGGCAGAAAAAGAAAGCAACTTGATTTTGACCCAAACTTGCGGTTTACGATATATAAATAATGTGTATCCTTCTCTTAACAAGCAGCTGTCTGTTTCATCCTCAGCCCCCGTTGTGTCCCCCTGATTCAATTTCTAATGTACTTTCTTGAATTCGTCACTTTTTTACCTTTCAGTGTCCATCTTAAAGTGTTTTATTTTGAAAGTCTATGTGCAGGCTTTTTTTATGTTATCTGAGTCAAAACTTAACCAGAGTCTGTCTATTAACAAATGTAGGGAATGACAGAGCAAAACTTCTTGACAAAGTCCAGGCTATAAACTAATAACTGCCAAACCTTTGGCGTCAGGCTCCAAGGCTACAGTGAAACACAAGAATGATTTTAGCAGAAGTAATAATAACATTAAGTACACATGAAACGGATACCGGATACATCAGTGCCTATTTCATTATTTCCCAACTCATGATATGATACAGTACAGTATAGTGCTTAGCATCATACACCAAGGGCCTGGGTATAAAGACTTAAAGCTGACATATGCTTTCATATATCGATCATTTCTTAATGCTGGTGTCGATAACTGACAAAGACGAGCACCCCCTGTTGACCTCTTTCTCCGATCTCCTCCCATCTTTGTCAAATCTTTGTGTTAATTCCTTCAATTCCCCGTCTCAAACTCTCCGTTTCTGCTCCCCTCCATCTTCCTCTTTCTTTTTATGTCTGCACTACTCAGCCAATGTCCCCAGCTCTCTTTCTCTGGTGAGTTAATTGCAGGAACTGGAGACAAATCTGACCTTTTCAGAGTAATCATCCCTTTGGCTCCATTAGATCTACACCCCGGGCCCAATCACCTGCTCGCACACACCTCAAATACACCTCAATAAAACACCCCACACACCGGCGGAGGTTAATCACAGAGTGAAAGTAGCTATATCCGGGGACGTGATAATCATTTCATTCCCTCCGGACAATCTCCCAATCTCTTTTGGTGCATCGCAAAGCCCTTCAGTGCAACCAAAGCAGATGAGGAAAAACAGGAGACGCATCCCATCAGCGGTCATACTTTTTTTTTTTCCTTTTAACCACTTCACAGCGGTTTTGGCGTTACACACGGGTCATAAAGAAAATTCAACACGTGGAGAGGAATGCTGGCTCTGGATTACAATGACAGGGTTTTGTGACTGGTGGTGCTCATTTTCAGAGGATAAAATCAGTTAGTGGGGATTACATCTGCTCTCTCGTTGTGTGTGTTGGCAGTATCTACTTAAAGCCTCGCTGTGAAGCAGAGGTGGGAAACGCTGATACCCCGCCATCGTCCAAACAGAACCCCAAATGGGCTTCCTTCGGGCCTCAACGAGGGCCCACAAATAAAATATCAGCTTGAAGACAAGGCAGATAAATGACGTGCCGTCTTGGTTTCTGAGTCTGTCGAAAGTTATTTTCTTTGAAGGGGAAAAGATGTTTGGCCAGTTCAGATAGCAAGAACAGAGGGGCAGATAGAGTTTACAGGATAAAAAGGACAAGGACAAGTTGTCTCCTGACATGCCTGAGGAGGACTGGTGACATGGACAATATTAGCCTTCCACTCACATTACCTCACACCAACAGTGATTAGATTTACAGCACACACACACACATACACACACACACACACACACACATATACACACGCTCCCTGGAAGATAAACAGATATTCGCATTCCTACATCAACACACGCCGTCTGATATAGGGAAACAAGCGAGAAAACGCACAATGGCCGACACACACCCGCACGTACACACAGCCCATCAATTAGGAGAGAGCCGTCCAGTGATCAGTAAAAGCTGACTTCCAGCTATTAGTTGAGACAGCGTGTTACAGATTGTGGCTGCTCCTCTCCCTTAACTCAACCTTTCCTTTTTCATTCTGTCTTTTTTAAGAGCGGGGAAGAATAATTAATAACTGGTATCATTCCAATAAAGCCATTAGCAGTGACTACATTTGTTCATCCTCTCTCTCTCTCTCTCTCTCTCTCTCTTTCTCTCTCTCTCTCCGTTCCTTTCCCTTTGCCTCCCTCTGTCTCTCTGCCTTTCTGTGATAGATGAACATGCTTGAAAGCAACTGTAATGCAGGATAGCTTTTAGGCAAAAAAAAAAAAAAAAAAAAAAAAAACAGCAAACCACCCCAAAACGAAAAAAAAAACAGGCCTGCCGAAAACAAAGTAGTCCGGGGTTATGAAAAACAACAGCAACACGTCACCACTGGAGTCCTTCTGTGCCCTCGATCTCTGGATGCGGCCGTAATCAAACATCCCTATTTTGAATTTCCTGTTTCCTCTGCGTAACAGTGGTGGGACACAGCATCATAACACACTCTCCAAAAATATGCTCCAATCAGAATGAACAGATAGTTGCATCCTGGTTTGCACTATAGCATAGTATAAACTGTATATTTATCCACAGTTACCTGAGGAAAACATACTTATGGGGTGTTCTGGTAGCTGAGTAGTTAAGACTCATACCACATAACCATAACATCCCCGACTTAATACTAGCCAGGGGCCTTTATTGCATGTTGATCCCTCTGCTCCTCCCATGTTTCCAGACTCAAATGCTGCTATCCAACAAAAGCCTTTATTCCACAAAAAATCATAATAATATAAAATGATAAAACATTTGCTGATTCTCATCGGGTTTGCTCCACTTGCACAAAAAGGTTACCATTATAATTTTCCTAAAATTACAAGATAAACAAAGTGAGATGAACAGTGAAAACACAGTTTTCTATTTCTGCTGTTTTCTCGTAGCTGAACGTATTGATTTTGTTGACTCAAAGTATTAATATCAAGGGCGCAGCTATACAATCTGTCCAGGGCAGAACCTTGATCAATTAATTCCTCATTAAATATTCACATCCTGTTAATTTCCCCAGCTGTGGAGGGCAAGCCTGTTATGAAGTTGCATTATGAAAAGTATATAAAGAGAGGAAGAGAGCTGAAAATAGCAGAAACCCTATGTAAAGACTGTGAGCCTATCCTTTGGAGTATAAAAACATATTATTATAATATATTCTAAATCGCTCTTCCTGCACATAATGACAAAACCGCTGCACCTGTGTGCTATAAAATGAGGAAAAACAAAGCTCCATCTATATGCTGATGCTTCATTTTCTCCCTGTTCTCACTTTCCCTGAGGACGTTCTGTGATAGCGTACGCTCCATAATGGCCCAGTGCGGTACAACTTTTAGGAGTAAATTGATGTCAGTGACATCGTTGTAAGTTTGCATAAAACCGTGGGAAGAAGAGCAGAAGAAAAAGTTTTGCTGGGGGGTTTGAGAGCAAATTGACAGCAGCCTGCGCTATCTAACGCTTTTCAGATCCTCAAACCCATGCTAACCTTTCCGCAATCACAGTCCAGCATGCTGGATATAGCTTTGAAGCAGCCCATACTACCAGAGCTCCAGGCGGTGAACACAGCGCGGCATGTGCTCATACCTCTGCAAAGTTTTCGAAACACAAAGGGATTTTTTTTTTTTTTTTGACGTCTATCAATGTCGGAGATTAATGAATAAATATACTTTCTCGAAACAATTTAAATTCATTTAAACTATGAGAATTAGATATATTAGTATTTATTTGTCACTGACTATTAGGTTAACACATACAATTATGCAAATTAACCTCAACCCTGTGTGCATGAAATGAGTTTGGATGAGAGCTGTTGTCGATCTTTTTATCTCGCAGGATGAAAAGTAATAAATGAAAAATGCCACACCGCCAATAAAACTAATGAAGCACCTTGACTCGTTGCCGAAATGCATGCTTTCCTAAGTTTCGGGTCAGCCAAACCACTTACAGCACAATGGGGGGCAGCATCAAACTGTGACGCAACATCTGTCAAATTTCAGACTGTAGCGCAGATGGAAGTTTGACTGTAGTCGTGGGAGCTCATTCTGCTGCCTGGTGTCCATGTGCAGTGAATCAATATGGAGAAACATCTGAGCTAAAAAATTTACAATTCATGTCTGACCGTGGATCATGAGAAAGGAATTTAGCTCTTGCTCAAAGCCCAGCTGAATCACTTTGGCCACCATCCTGTTCTGAAGCTGACTTACTCGTTAGATAAAGCGATTAAATTGCGGATTAAATGAACAAGTTTTATGCCCATGTTTTCAGAGAGGGAGGTTAATCGCCGTCCAGCATTTCGCGAGTGACCACAGTCGACGGTCCGACAGCAATGACAACAGATGATGCAGCGGGATTTTATCTGAGACTCATTGGCTCGGGAGTTGCACAGGAGGAGGCAACAGCTTGAGTTTGTTAACACTCATCCAAACTGTTGGAACTGGGAGACGACTCCCCAGTTTTCAGCTCAAACCAGAAACATTTGTCAAAGTTTGGACACAGGGTGATCTTTTCATTAAGAGAAGATCTGTGCCCTGACATTTACAACACCCGTTAAAATGAAGATGTATGACATATTTCACAAGGTGGCAGAAAAGGCATCCATCTCTCCGCCTTACCACCTCTCTCTCTCTCTATCTCTCTCTCTCTCTCCCTCATGAAATGTTGTACAGTTAGTGGCTTATTAATTTAAAGTGTACTGCATCGGCCTATCCTTGGTGAATATGCTAATCAACAATTTTGAGACCTGATGAAGTATTTTACGAGAGGCTGTAAAAGTATTTTTGGTAAATTCACTGTCAGGTTCAATTGCTCAAAGTGACTATCCAAGGAGAGCCGTGTCTCACCCAGTATATTAAAGAGGAAGTGGACTGATGCAAAAACGGAGCAAGATTTAAGTGGCAGATTTGAGGCGACTCACTTTTGTTACGACCGACTTATCAGTGACAGTTTGTTTCGTCAAATGTAGAATCTGCACATTAGATAGAAATCAAGTTTCCTTAAAATTACATTTTGGACAGGATTATAACCCCTAACCCTAATTTAAAATAGAATTTATCAGTGGATTATCCAGTTTATCTGGAGGTTTACCTTCTTGTAAAACTTTTGTTTTATTGATAGCTGCTATAGTTAGATAGGAGGTCAGGCTAAAGTTTAGTTTTCGGACAATCCATTTTCAATCAGAATTGAAAGAGTTAAGTAATTTCTAAATATAATGTATGTGCGCTTTTTTTTTTTCACCTTTAATATTGAGTAACACACTTAAAATGGCTGTATGTAACATTCAGAAAATGCATGACAGTTTCTTGGCATTCAAAATAATGTGATATAAATTCTATATAAATATGAGGTGGAGAGCTATGTTCACAGTATAGTGGAGCTGAAGAGAGCGAAGACACTCTCGATTGGGTAAAACTGTCTCAAGTCCTTCATAGAAATCAGTCCACAGGATGTTACCCAAGATGGAGAAGGACACACACATTCGCAACAAAAGATTATTAAAAAAAAGAACTTAACATATGTAAATTGTTCAGAAGCTTTAAATTTGTGTGTTTGTGTACATTAAATTTCCAATATGCACTTCCTATTTTTGACATAGCTGAAATGGTACATCTCTATTTGCCAACTCGGATATTTTCTGTCCCTGTTCAAGTGTTTTAGACATGTAACAGAGCTGATGGACCACTGAATGTACCCGGACATTGGTTAGATGGCAGTCACACAGGATAATACTCCACTTTTTGGTCCAATCTGATGGATTCTGCATCACTCTCATTTTGATTTTGCAAGCGAGGGACGTGGTGAAAAATACTGAACAACAGAAAACTAACCCCTCATCTCCTCCTTTTACTTATCATTAGGCTCCTTGTGTGATGCTGCGATCTAATTATACGCATAATAAAAGGCTCTCTTAAGACACAAAAATGATTAAAGAGTCCTCATTGTTGTTGCTTATAATGCACAATATATACTGCTCATTTGCTATGCTAAATACCAAAGCTAATTTATGGTAATATAGCTGAAGACCTGAGATGGGAAGCGAGGAGCAAAGAGAGAGATGGAGCACCTCAAGAGCATCTCTCTCCTGATGCCATTACATGTCACCCATAACACGCGGCATCTTTAAATTAAACAGACGAACGGCTGATGAATAAGTGGGGACAAAGAACGGTATGAGACCTGAGAGGAGGGGAAGTAGAAAAGAGTTCGCCTCGCGCCCTGTCTCTCTTTATGTAAGACTTATCCTCTGCCCACCTCATTCGTAACACTCCCTCCCCTCCACGCCGTCAGCATTTATTCCCCTATGAAAGGCTCTGATCGAAGAGTGATTTGCATGATTGCATTTTCCATACCTTGCATTAATAGTGCAGTAGGGATGAATAGCTAATGGCCTATCACATTTAAGTAGCCATCTCCACCAGCCATCACATTACAGCTCCTTCAATCTGCTAATGAAACAGGGGTGTCTCTCTCTCTCTCT
>JAOXYL010000086.1:18610586-18622265 GCA_028564955.1 Terapon puta | reverse complement strand
GTCTTAAAAATGAAATATGAATTCAAGCGGTGCACATCTGTCTGTACAGTATGTGCTGCTGTGTGGTGTGTGTTTTTTTCATTTGGGCTGGAGGGGTGCATCTTCCCTGCTCCATCAAACTGCACTTCTCAAAATGAGAAAACTGTAACAAGTAGTTGAATAATCAAGCAGTCGATCTTTGAAAGTTTATCTGCAACTTTTGTTGATGCCTATTTACCAGAAAAATGGCCAGAAAACTTGACTTTTTCATTTTTGATAAAACAAAACTCGACATTAAAAAGGACAATCCTGGGCTCTAGAAATCTACTTCTAGCTAATTTGACACAATAAGCATTTTGTACCATAATTAAGAATTAAGAGAATTAAGTTGGGCGGATTGCTTGAAGGCATGTGTATTATATGAATGTAAATGTGTGTGTGTGCAAGTGTTGGTGACAGAGTGCATGTTTCTCTACTTCAGGCATACTGTATGCAGACATTTGTGTGTGTGTTTCAGCGAAAGCTTGAATTGTTTTCCCATTTGGCTAAACAGAGATGGCGAGGGACGCAAAACCTCATACCACAAGGTCATCGTCGCCACACTCTATTCATATTTTTACTCTCCCTGGGTTGTGGCAAGCTCTTCCAAACCACCCCCCGCCCCACCACAACCACCTTTTTACTGCCTCCCGCTAGGCCGAATTTCCGTAATCTGCAGGATCTGCTGCCAATAGATTTCCCACCAGAGTTCATGCTCTTATTGAAGATTCAGAGGATCAAAAGGGAGATACCCTCAACACCAATGTGGATACATACACATATTACCGCACCGTCGTGCCTTCACACTGAAATACGCCCGCAAAATTCACACTTACTGTGCATATAAATGCACACACCCACATACACACACTACCTAAGCTCTCGAGACCTCTTTTAATAGTGTTTGGCTTCCAGGGGATCTGACAGGACCTTGGAGCAGAGGAGAGTTTAAATAGTGATTGCTTTGACGAAAGGAAAGATGACGCCAGAGAAGGAGGGAAGGATGGAGAGAGGGGAGAAGAAAGAGATGTAGGGAGGGAGGGAAAATATGGATCCAGTAAACGGAGGAGGATGAATGGAGCGAGGGAAGAAAACAGAAAAAAAAAATGTAAGTCAGGGGGTGAGAATGTATAAGCCTGAGCAAATAGTTATTACCAGTCTCTGAAGGGCGGCGGCGTGAGCTGAATAGACTGGGACTTGGAAACCAGCGTTACCGGTGGTGATAGGGGACCGCTTCACAGCCCTGCAATCTGACAGAGGCTTAGTAGGTAATGGAAGCAGACCTCCGACAGCAAAAAAAAAAAAAAAAAAGAGGGAAAAAAAAACAAAAAAACACGGGGGCTTTAGCATGGTATAAGAGCCGAGCATCAGATAAGTCCAAACCCTCTTCAGGTCCAGCAAAGTAAACATTTAAAATGCCAGAGATGTTTATTGCCCATGATTTGTTAAATGCGAGCTTTAATGGGAACACCTGAAACTACAGTCGCAACCACTGACTGCATAATGGTCATTTAAAGTGCGGGACAGCATGTCGATTCGGGGGTGTTTAAAGAGTGTATCATTCCTGGGTACAAGCTCTACAGTCTTGCAAGTAAACACTCTGCTTTAGAGTCCTTTGGCAAAGCACTAAATCTCTCCCCACAGCTGGAATCCTGTCTTGTCGCTGACCTTGTGATTTGACCTCACCGGGGGGAGATGCCATGGAAATGACTGATTTGCTGTCAGTGGGTCAGCTCCTGTTAACCTAAAGAAGGAATGTGAATGTCTGATCCTAAAACAAACCGCGCTGACTAAATGCGACGCACAGAGACGTTGGCCTCAAACAAGAAAAAAAACAAAACAAGAATATACATTCATACATTCATACACATTCGCGAAGGAATGAATGCAGTTTTCTCTTTGGGCTCTGTTCATGTGTTCAGTGACAGAGGAGGGGATTTCTGAGTTTCAAACAAGCTGCCGCTGAAATAAAATTAGAAAGTTTAAGTTTCCAGGAGGAAGGCAGATTTCCCAGACTTCCTGAGGGTGTCTGGAGAGTGTTTATGCATCATTCCGCTCCAGCTGAACATTAAATTTGAGGTTCAGAAGTTGACTGTCTGATCAAAACAGACAGGCCATATGTCACGGCTCAGGCAAGTTAGCGTTGACTGAGAGAAGGGGGAGATGACTTGGTGCGGGCGTGTGTGACTGTGTTTACGCGCTCTTTGCCTGGCAAGGTCATTTTATCAACAATGCATGCACAACAGCATATATTCTACATCTGTATCAAACGCATGGGCATGTTTTGTTTTTTTTTTTTTTATCAGATTATATTATGGTCCTGGAGTCAATTGCAGCTCTTAATAAGATGGAGCTTAATTATGATGTAAATGTTCACTAAGTGGATATTTATGCATCACCAAATTAAAACAGGCTTCATTATGCGAACTGGCTCTTACTTACTGATGACTTTTTACTGATACAGACGGCTGAGAAATTTAAGTAAAAACCTGAATGCTTAACCCCTGGGATGAGAGGGATCTGGGGAATCTATTATGCTGGGCGGGGGTCTTTTGCCCTCTTGTCTCCATAGAGGGAAGGGTCACTGCAAATCAATACAAAGTTGTTCTGAGTGATCACCTTTATCCTATGATAAAACACTTCGATCCTGAAAGGAGTGGTCTCTTCCAGGATAACTATCCTTCCATCCACGGGGCCAGAGGGTCAGAGTGGTTTGATGAGGATAAAAATAATGTGAATCATAAGTTCCGGCCAATTTTGATTAACAGAGAAAAAGAGGTAGCCGAATAAGGGCACTGTCATATATTTTTCTTGAGAGCATAGAGTACCTGGAAATAATGAACATTATGCTAATACCATCAGACTATATGGCTTAGGTTAGCGTAATCACATATCTCCCAGGTATTTATAAACGGCATGAAAACTTCTTAGTCTCAAACACATGCATATGTAAGAAAAAGTACATTTACAAAGGATTGACAGTTAAGTCCCAGTGATTTCCTGTTTCATATAGTGCATTGCTTTTGATTAACGACACTACAGATGTACAAGCTGAGATTTTTCTTATGTTTAGATAATGCAATCTGGTTGAGCAAATCACTAGTTTGAAACTTGCTAGGAGCTACAAAGAGCTTTGCCAGGACTAAATTTAGTGACGGTTTTAAAAATAGTTAATGCCGCACAGTCCCGGTTCCTCAGTCTGCAGCTTTGTTCCTAACCAGAGACATTGCAAGCAAGCAGCTGGCATCTGCAGGCTTCCCAGAGGCTACGAATACACGAGCACATGCACAGCAAAACAAAGAAAAGGAATAACAATCAGCACAGTATTTGTTCCCAGGAGCTTCTAATACAAACCAGGTGAGCAACAATAGCGGTTAATAACTCCAATTTACTTTGTTATTCAAGTCCCATCACAGAGCACTGTTTAAAATACCAATTTGAAATAGTAAATCAGCCACGCAGCAAAAACGTTTATCCCCGGAGACTAATACACACACAAATATCCCACCAAACAAATTCAAGCAGACACACAGTCCCTTCCATCCATTTAGCATGCTGCGATACCCACAATTTCCTTTCTTCTTCTTTGGTAGAAAATGGCCTTCCTCTATTTCTCCTGCGCTCAAAACCCTGGGTAATTTTCTTAATCTAGACTTGATTCCGGAAAATTTGCATAAAAATGTTCACTTTTGAGGCTCCCCTAACAGAACATGGCTCTAATACGCAATTACTCTCCTCAATAGTGGCGGCTAATTACAGAGGTGTCAGACAAACAGGTAGCAGAACAGAGAGGGGGCCCCTGACACAAAGGCTGAGGTGCCGGTCCGCCACATGGGACGGAGCGGCTCAATGGAAAGCAGTAAATTCATTTAGGCTGGCTTCATTAAACCTTGTTCCTTGGGCCCCTGCATCATGCTCTCCCCTTTGCTCTCCTGGCTCTCCCCGCTCTCATTTGCGGGGCAGCGGATGTGCTGTGGGTAAGAAGAAGGCGATCACACAAATGAGCGCGACGCAGGGGGAATGCGGGGGGTGGTGGGCTGTGTGGGGAAGAAAGGAGGGAAGAGAGGGAGACGGAGGGAGAGCTGGAGGGACACACGCAGGGCACAGCAGCGAGGAGAGGGCAGGGAAGGAGGGAAGTGAGGGGAAGGAAGGGAAGGAGGGGAAAAGGATGGTATCAATAAAGCAGCACAGCGACAAAAAAAAAAGAAGAAAAACATTACAGAAAGTGCTGGTGGGATGGAAAAAGGGCACGAGGACATGTGCTCATTTGATGATAAAGAAATAAGGCATAAAAGGATGAGCGTATAAAAGAATAATTCTGAATATGGCTTTTGTTTTATTCATCTGACCCAGTCCACCAAAAGCCACAGAGAACAGGGGAAAACAGAGAAAATTACAGCTTTGGTCCTCAAGCACAGGCCAAATGCCAGGTCTCCAGCATGGCGAAACAAGGGCAGGCGAGCCCCGTGGTCTCTTTACCATTTAGATTATACTGGCAACTTTCTGACCCCACAGTATGGATAACCATAATAAGCCACAGCCCCCGCTGTGTACCACCTGTAAGCCAAACATATTCACAAACAAAAAACCCCAACATAGGCACAAACATCCCGACCGCAAAAGTAGCCACAAGCTCAAAAGCCAACTTGACGTGCTCAAAGAGAAAAAACACTCGTATGAACTTCTCATTCCAGCACAGCTTCGTCAGACTCAATTCAATGCTGCTGCCTTTCATTTGCACTATTTTGCCCGCAGTTAAACGGTAAGCTTTGAGGGAGGACAATTAATGCCTGTATGTCTGCGACGTGGACATCGAGAAGAGGTATGCCGACTTGTGAAAGGAAAGAATTCACAGTCCTGAATGTCATTTGAAGGCTTAGAGTATAAAACGAAATGCTTCTGCCGCCTTCACCGGAGGAACATACGTCGATGATGGTCGCGCGTTTACACCAAGGAAGCGTCGCCGTCCTCACTCCGCTGCTCCGGTTCCTGGCCAACGGAGCACTTCATGAGAACATTTTTTGTGTGATTACATTACCCACTTGGTCCGTCGAAACGCTGATTCTGAGTGACTCGAATCACTTTTACACATGACAGACCCACACAGCCAGCTGCAGGGTGAACATACACAGCCTACTGTACAGGCCTCTCTCCGGGGAGGAGAAACCATTGAGGCTCTCTTAGTGAGAGTCGAGCCTTAAGGCCAAATGTGATTTCAAGCATGTACAAATATGAATTCATACACTGTAGATACCCACAAAGGTTTGGCCACAGACCAAAGCACCCATGCATGCATCGTCAGACTGGCCATCAGGCGGCTTCTTGTTATCAAACTGGGCCTGATGCAATAATGAAATTGACATTAGCTGCAGAAAACTTCAGAAATGTTGAACTCATTCTCATGCATGAAAGGTTATTGATTATTGACGCGTTACAGCAACATTTCTATCACAAGTTTTTGATGAAAGAACAAAGTCCAAGAAAAATTCTAAATCTTGTTTGTGTATTTAATAATTAATCATTAGTGGTGCAATTACATTAACTTTATATGAATACACTGGCAATATATAATCAATATTAATTTTTATAAACATTATACTATCAACATTACATTACAGTATAACAATATAATCATATCCATCATCCAGGTTGAGGATATGTGCATGTGTATGTCCAATTCCAAGAGCAAAAGGTTCCTCTTGTTCCATTTTTACTCAAGTTGTTGTTAAGCACAGCTCCATAATCTTAAAATGCTTAAATATACACAAAAGTATGCTCTGAAAGACATTATGTTTCTGGGCGGCAAAAGTGACTGTCTGTCCTGAATAAAAATAAATAAATAAAATGCAAGAAGAATGCCCTTTCCCTTTCTGACAAACCCTTTCCATTCAGCAGAAACCTAACCTTCAGAGTGGAAATACCATAAAAAAAACATCAGTTCACAAGAACACGAGGATTTGATAAAAGCCCAAAAATGAGATCAAGTCCCAAAACAAAAACATGAAATAAGATCAGAGGGAAAATCAAATGAGAGAAGATCACTCTAAGCACAGACCTTTTTGGAAGATCGCACAGACGTCGCTTCACAAAACCGAATGCCATGTTTTTGAATCATGCTCTCTTTTTGCTTCTTCTTTTATGTCCTGGTCTGGCAATAGGCTAAAGTAATAATAATTTTCACACCCCGGCAGAGCAGAGGGTGAACCTACACACGGAAATAATCACATTACAGGAAAAAATGTATTTGGTCAAAATGGAACCAATAATGTTGCTGTCAAGGGTCAACAATTTGGTTAGCATGGATTTTAGCTGAATTTCAGTGTCAGGCTCATGAGTCATTTCGAGAGATAATGGCGCTTCAAGGCCCGTGTCTAATGTGGTTCCCCAGCTGTGGGATGAGGGGTTCCCCATATAATGATTACATTCGGACGCTCCGCGAGGTCATTTGAACGCTGCTGAGGTGCATTTTTGTTTGGGATTTAGTGCGAAGCTGTAATCTGACATTTAAAAGTGGTGCTTCACATCGCCGCTGCTTACGAAACCCCAAGAATTAATGCTATCAGAGACTAAAAGAGTGTTTGACAGCACACATGTAGCTTAAATGTCATATTTGCATGGCTGACAGAAAATGAAAAACTATCACTCTTGAGCAAAAGTATCTGAAACACTGAAACACTTCCTCCTCAGCAGACGTCTCTGCTGATCCCTGCTCTTATTAGCTCTTTAACTAGTCCCTAATGTGGAAATCGGACTTTTTTTTCGGGAAGACATTACAAGGCACCGTGACCTGCACTTAAGACCTGTTAGCCCTCCGATTCCTGAGTCGCTAAAAGAGGGTTATAAAAGTCAAAGATTACTTAAAGCCCCTTTCAAATTCAGCAGCTGCTCAGCTGTCACTGACAGTGTGTCACAAATCAAATCTTATGACTTCCAGAAATGAGAGCAATCCAATCAAACTAAAGTCCCCCGAGCAGCGGGGCGGCGTGGCGGGCAGGAAGACTTCATCCGAAGAGGCCCGGCTCGAACCCCTTGGAGCCGTACGTCAACATCAAATAAACAGGATTGCTAATTGCTAAAAATGTATTCGTTTTATATCACATATCTTAGCGACTCGAGGGTTTGACTTTTCCGAGCGCGGCGCGGGGAGTTGCAGGATGCTGCTGGCCTTGGATCTGTGCCCGAATACAACAGCAGCTCTCATGCTGCTGTAGCCTATAAGCTCCAGCTGCTTGCCTTCATTCTGTCTCTGCGCCGCGCCACAAATGTTCCTCCATCTCCGATACTTATCAAGGCACTGGAGTTTGACGCCGCCATTACTCAAAATTAATAACCACGGCAGCATGTTTATCATAGCACACTTTCACACCCAACCTGCCAGAAATAATCACCTCAGCGTTTGTGTGCGTGACAGAGAGAGAGAGAGCGGAGGAAAGAAAGAAGGAAAGAAAGGAAGAAAAGCAGGGAAACAAGGGGAGGAGAGATGAAGTGTAAAAAATAGAGACAGAACAAAGAGTCTGAGGCGAAAGACGTAACGGGGAGAAATTAAAGAGAAAATCTGCTACATGCACGCGTGTGCATCTGCCGTACCTAATCACTCCACCTCCATTACCCCTCGTTGGGTTTTCCCACACCTTTTCTTACCATCGTGTCTGACAACAGGGGCAACACTAGCTCTCCTTGTGTATTCACTCTGCTAAGCAGGACTCTAATCTCCACTGACAGCCAATCTGCTCCAACAAGGCAGGCCTGAGTAAATAAAAAAAAAAAAAGAAAGAAAGAAAAAACGCCTGGGTTTTTAATTTATAAATCATGCGAGCGCGGCGCAGGGTCTGCTTCTTTACCGGAAGGGGCGAAATAAGAGGCAAATTCTTAGCGGTGGTGGCGCTGTTCAAACCTGGAGACCAACTGTGCCACACGTGTGAAAATACAAGAGCAGGAGAAAAAAAAAAAAAGAGAGAGAGGCGACAAGGACAGGGGAAGGCCCCTCAGCACCTCTCCTCAAATCTGGAGAGACAGGTGGTGGGGAAACAAGACAAGGACAAATGTCTGTCGGTCACTGGTTCGGGCTCTGCTGACATTTTCCATGGCATTTAGAAAACATCCAACAAAATCAAAAGAAAAAGTGGGGGATTTCTGGTGGTGGTGGTGGGGGGGAACCTAAAAATAGCTGGCTGGAGGAAACCGAGGTTATACAATAGACGTAGAAACTTCAAATGACCTCTTATCTGAGGGATTTGCTCACTTCCCCCTCAGTCCGTGGCTTTCTTTAACAGACACGAACCTTTCTGGCTGAACTTGGCAGCTTGTGAGGTCAGCCGGGAGAATTTGTGCCCGGCAGAAACCGCAAGTTTATCACATTACTTTTTTCTTTTTTTTTTTTCCAGCAGTAACACTCAGAAGTCGCTATTTATATCAAAAGTGTGAGTAGGTTAAAAGCAGAGACAGAAAAGAAGTTCCTTTCAGTGCCACGGGCTGAATTTCGAAGTCTGTATTTTTAAACGTGTAAAGGCTAAATGGAGAAAATATTTCAATTTATTTCCTGTTAACAGAGAAAACTTTTTTTTTTTATAGATTTTAACCAATTTATGACAATTTCATCTTTCTTTTCATGGCTGGAGATTACTTGTGTTAATTGTATGTGTTAATTGCTGCTGGAGATTAGACTGATTTCACACAAATGAAACTCAACAAAATATTTAAAACATGGAGGCCTCACAGAATAACACCTCAGTGTGGAGATGCAGGGACTTTTCAAAAGAATGAACCACCTTACCCTCTGAGTTTTTCACATGAAAGGATGAGGCGCCGACTTTGCTTTAAGTAGGAGAAAATAATTTGAATGCTTAATTTTCTTTTTTGCTCCTTAATTGGCTCTTTAAAATATTCTAAAGAGTAACTCTGAAAACTTTGACAGACAGAGGCCCTGGTCACCTTCACTATGGCCGAGTACAGTGGAAGAACCGACCGTCATTATTATTTGACACGTCATTGATCACACCGATGTATAATATACTCATTGGATTTTGGGGCTTTAATACTTCTCCAGGCACTGTGAGATCTGCCAGCTGGCCGCAACAGAGGCTATTTGGATTGAGCTTCCATTGCAAATGCCTCAAAATCCACACGCATATTAGCGAAGGTGCGTTTCTGGGAGAATGCTTCTCCAATTATTTTCTGCTTAATAAGCTCCTGAAAGTCAGAGAGGGCCCCTGGTCATCTCTCATCCAGCGCGATTTTTGTGAGAGGGGACAAAAAAAATGTAAAAAAGCCAATTTGGGCCGTGATTTGTGGTGCTCGTAAGTGACGGAGATATGCAGAGATGGTAGGCCCGAAGAGGAAAGGCAAAGAAGGAAAAAGGGATGAATATTGATTCGTCTGTTTATGTGAAGCTGCCGGAAAGAGTAAGAAATGAAAAAAAGGAGAGAGAAAGGGAAAGAGAGGGAAAGGATGCCAGGGCTTTTGGGAAATGCCCAACTTCCAACAATACAAATCTCATAAAAGAAATGACTCACTTACTCCAATGCGTCTGCTTTCAGAAAACACTGCAGGCCAGCTGACCAGAGCTTGCTCACAAACACACACACACACACACAGATGGACACAGACAGGGGATACACATAAATCTACATGTCAACGCAGGCGTTGTGTCCAGCAGCAGGGTTAATGTTAGCAGCATACATGCTGACTCTTCGCTTTGCCCAAAACCACCGAGGAGACTTCACCACAAACTTTACTGCAACACACTCGCGATCCACATAAAATACATGTTTAATCTCCTCAGTTCGGGTAGAAAATGAAAAATGTGAAAAAGGCAAAAAAAAAACTAATTATATGAATGACAAAGTGCAGTATAAAACCAGCCCAGTCTCCCCTGGGAAAAACGGGTCTCTAGAGATAAAAAGAATCTTCACACAGACACAACAGAAACAAGCACACACTGGTGACAAAAATCATAAATCCACCATGCACACGACACAAAAGCTCCCCAGAGTTTCTGAAAGATGTAAAAGAAAAAAAAAAGAAAAGGAAAGAAAGAAACGAAAAAGGAAAAAACAACAGACACCAAGCGCCAAAAAAATGAAAGAAAACCGTTTAACTTTGACGCTGTGTTCTCAACTTGGTTCTAAAAAGTGAGCGCTGCCATTTGCTCTGCCGTTCCACTTTGATCATGACTCGCTACCCATTTTCAAACGCTGTGACATTTGAAAAACACAATCCCACTTTGGTCTCCTATCATCGCTGGAAGGAGGATACAGGGAAATAACAGGGCCAACGCTGCCCACCTGCAGAACATCACATCCTCTCGCCGCAAGAAATGACGGTGACCGAAAAATAGGCGTCCTACTGTCACAATCTGCCCGGCGGACTGTGACGATGGGAAGTCCATATTTGGTCATCATTTCTCGCTTTCTTACGCTGAGACGCTGTTTTGGGCTATTACTGAGGAAGATGAGAGGAGCCAGAGGACACTGGCTTTTGGGATGTTTTTTTTCTTTTTCTTTTTTACCCCCAAATGTTAGTGACAAGAAGAAAGAGGAAAAAGAGAAGAAGGGACGGAAACAAAACTGAAATGTTTTACCTCCCACAGAGATCCATCTCTCCAATGGCCCATGATCAGGGGACAAATTGATCCTGGAAATAAGGGGTCATTTCCTCTGCCTGTTTACCTGTTCGCAGCACACTGCCATCAGTGTGAAACGCGCACACACACACACACAAAGGCTGACCCAGCCGTACCCTCGGAGAGCTAATGTGAAGGAGGGTTGAGTCATCATGCTCTTTACTTTGACAGTGAGCATGGACCTGGTGTGCATGTGTGTGTGTGTGTGGCAGCTTCCCCAAGGGCAGTGACCCGGACAACCTTTGACCTTTTGTTAAAGTTTGAGCCAAATAAACCATTTTAGCTTCTTTCTCCTCCTCTCCCTCTCTCGGTCAGTCGACCAGAAATCCATCATCGATAAAATCTCACTTTTAAACAGCCAGTCAGGCTCCTCAGACGACTTCAACCGGAGCGTGCACGTCCGTTCGTGTGTGTTTGTAAATATTATTTATTGCTTCTGATTCGGATTCAGCTTCTTGATTCATGTTCTTATTGAAACATGGCCCTCATTATTGTCATATTACTGGAGTAGAAAATAAGATATGCTGACAGCAAATAAAACATATATTTTGTGCAGATTTTCTTCAACTTGCCAGACACAGTCATTCGTTCTAAATAATGAGGTATTTTTTGTGACTGGTGAGAGAAACATCACTTTTTTTTTTTAACCATACATTCAAGAGATTTCTATATGAGCACATGAAAGGACATCAAGACAGTGAGATTCTTCATGTTGTAGTTGATGGTTCATCAGTTTTGAGCATGAATACACTATGCTGTATGATTTATGTTTTATTTTTTTAGTTTGTTTGTTTAATAAACCCTTTTTACCCTAGTCTGTCATACTATGCATACTACATGGTTTTCGACTGTTTCAACTCACCAACTTTTGAGCAATCAAGTCTGGAGAGTGTGATCTAAATTATTTTACAGTTTTCTATTTTGGTTTAAATGCATCACATTACTTAAGATACAGGATCTAGTTTAAGGACACTTAATTCTACACCAAAAACATAACATGTAATACAAAAAACATTACATGTAATACATTCCCTCCCCTG
>JAOXYL010000086.1:18561849-18576023 GCA_028564955.1 Terapon puta | reverse complement strand
AGAGAGAGAGAGAGAGAGAGAGAGAGAGAGAGAGAGGGAGAGAGACAAAAGACTTATTCAAAGACAATGGGAGTAAAGAGAGGTCACCAGACTAGTGACCTGGGGAAATATGTGGCCCATTTCAGCCTCAACCCCTGAATAAAAAGTGACAAAAGCAACCCTGAGATCAAGATCACAGCTGGGAGCAGGAGGAGCGAGGGGGCCCGCCCTTCAAAATGACTCTGGCCACAGTGAATATTAACAGCGTTTTCAAGGGAGCCCTTTACTTCGTCTCACAATTCCCCTGAGTTTTACACGACATGTCATTAACTCAAACTCTGCTAACAGAGCTAACATCCTCACCGGTGCACCCAGAGGCTTTTGTTCTCCTCAAACTGATATCAAAGCTAAATCTCACAGACAGAAATGATGTGTGTGTGGTACAGCAGAAGAGTGTATTTACAAAATATAATCAATAAAGTAGAAAAAAAAAAATCAAAACCACTATTGCGTGACTTGTGATTGTGAGATGTCATTGAGCACTTTTGAATAATCTATAACCAACTTATTAAAAGAAGGTTAAAAAAAAGCATGTTTCTATATATTTTGACCAAATCCACCTTACATAAGTAATCCAAAATACCCATAACTTGCCTCCATATCTTTGTATATGGTTGTGTCAATGTCATATACTATTTTAAGCTCATTATTAACATCCTCTGTGAGATAGAGGTTTTGCAGTTTTTCATTTCAAAGTATTGACTATTAAACTTGTTGCAGCAACGTTTCAGTGAAAGACTGCTACCATGTGTTATTTGACACTGTTAGCAGGGGTCAACACGCAGCGGTGCATCATATCAACACCACCGTACAGCATATTAAGAGAAACATAAAGCCATGTGGATTTTGGAGAGCAGCTTAAGGTTCATTTGTCTTTTGTCCACTCTGCTTCGTCTCTCCAGCTGCGTTTCGCCTGGAAGTATATATTCTTTATTATTATCTTTATCAAGCCGGGACTGCGGGTCGTGGAGGTCCGCTATTTTTAAACCACTGCAATAAGTTTCATCTTATCCATTGTGAGAGCTCCAAAACCACAGAAGAAGATTACCCAACAGCAGAAAAAGTCAAACGTGCAGTAGTCGGGACGCACTAATCAAAGGAACGAGTCTGAGAAACTTTCAGCTTTTTTGGAACAACCACCTCCAGTCAGTGCTTAAAAAAATGGGACACTGGTGTATTTGTTGGGTTTAGATCGGCAATAACAAGAGAGATGGTTGCAATGCTTTATAGAAGTACTTATCTCCACTGTTTATGTCAACTTATATATTTCAGTCTTATCATCATAATAAAGACCCTTTCCTGTCCTATTGAGAGACATATTTCACCTTGTAGAAAATATAGGTAAAATGTAGGACATCACTGAGGTCCCTCCAGCTACAGGTTACCCAAAAAATAAAATGAAAATATATAGGAATTTCATGAGGGAGCCTCGGCACTCTGGGAAATGGACCATGGTTGAAATTACCCATTATCCCACGTCGCTCTGTGGCTGGAGCCGCATGTTGTCCACAATGTTTAACACAAGATGTTCTACATTAAACTGACCACGGGACAGACTGAAAGGGATCAGCACGTTGTAATATTCCCTGGTAACTTTTTAAAAAGGCAAAAAGAGAGCGGGGACAAGGAGAGACAGGGGATAGGAAGAGAGAGAAGGACGTGGCGAGAGGGAAGAGAGACAGCCGGGGATAAATAAAAATGAAATGGAAAGCCAAGACTTGCGAAAGAAACAGAAAGAGGGGCAAAACAAGGAGAAATTACCGTGTAGGAGTAATCAGAGGCTAAAAGCTTCCCCCCGCTGACTCAAAGTGCTTTTGGGAAGAGGCCGAGTAGCAGGAATAAAGGGATGTGAAAAATTAGTGGAGCAACACCGGGGCCGTGTGACAGCCGAGGCTGAGAGCGCGGAGCGATGCTGATGAAGAGAAGAGCGGAAAGAGGAGGAGAAAGGGGGGGAAGAGAAAAAATGAGTGAGTGATTGAAACGGAGTGAGAGGGTAAAAGTGAGGGAGAGAGAAAATGAGCTTCAAGAACTCCAAGGGGGCTTTCTGTCCATTTCTGCATCATTCTGTCCTATTAGTACTACTCTTCCGGCTGTCCAAACACCACTGAAGCCTAATAAAGCCTGAACTCAGTCACTTACACACACACGAACAAACACACACACAGTGATGGTCTGAGATGGCTGAAAGGGGGGTCTTTCCACAGGGCTTTTAAAAATGACCTCCAAACACCGTGGCCTCACTCTGCCAAGAGCCCGGAAACTTTAATGGAGACCATTTGGGGGTTTTCGGTGATTTGGCAAACGACCTATTTGGCGCCAGCTCCTCCATTTTCCACCCATTTTGAGGGGAACGGGCGAATAGAACTTGAAACAGCTTGGAAAGGCCTTTTCGGTGTTTGTGTGTGCGTGTGCATGCCGTGGGAGGTGGGCTGCCGTGTAGGTGTGGTGTAGTGTCCAGACTATTTTAGCATAAAGATGGAAATGCAGTTGAGTGTGTACTTCTGCTGGGATGCAGGTAGCTAAAACGCCACTTTAAAACAACCTCTTTTTTTTTTTAACCCTCCCCACATGTGTTCTACAAAGTGTCGGATCCAGCTGGAGCAGGAGAAACAATCACGCATCATCTCCGAAAATATCAGGCAGCGAGAGTAAACCGACAGAAAGAAAATGTAAAATGTAAAAGATGGAAGGAAGGCTGCGTATAAAATAAATAAATAAAAACAACAACTATGCGGGCATAATAAATGTTCTCAGTAGCACCTCATAACCCTTCTAATTGCTGTATTAAATATTGAGACGACGTGCTGCATACGTGGCCATGGGCAACATTAAAGTTTAACGTGGCAACAGAGTGCAGCCCTTCCCTCACTTGTAAAACTTTTTTCTTTTCCATAATGTTCAGCAGGAAGATGAACGCAGGTGGTGGAGGAGGAATGGATGGTGAAAGTTTGAGGGGGCAAGAGTGAGATTACTGCAGGAAAAGGATGCTGTACACCACTTCAACCCCGTTTTCCCAACATAGAAAGAAGAATGACAGAGGAGTGAGGCGAGTTATGATGGGGCAGTAATAAAATATATGTAAAAAAGAGAGAATCCAAAAAGGTCAGCTGGGATACCCTTGACAACGCTGCTTTCCCCAAACCATGCACCTGCAAGCTTCACACCCAAACAAGCCAGAACAAAGACAAATATGCAAACAGAAAGACCGAGATCCAAGTCCCTGCTTCTGCAGAGAGCAAAGGAGGATGCCTCGATGGATTTAGAGATTTTTTTTCTTTTCAACATCAACCAAATTATAGACATGAAAAGGAGGAGAAATGGAGCCGAGATTAAAAGCGGGAGACCAGACGATGCGTTATTCCCTTTATTCCCCATGCAACACTCCATCCCCAAATCAATTACTCTGAGGGGGATGGAGAGGAGCTTGAAAAGCGAGGAAAGTGAAGGAGTGCGTATGGCCGCAGCTTTAAGAATTATATTAGAGGAGCTGTTAATGTTTCTGTGTGTTTGTGCATATTATTCCAAAAAAAATATAATTAAAGTGAGGACAGTGAGAATTTAAAGTTAACAGTGGCAAAGGTTATTTGTCATGGTGGACCATGATCAAACAATCAATAAAAGCCTAGAAACATTATTTTCAGTGGTGCTGGTGTGTGCTCTTTGTTAACGAGAATAATTTGGATGTGATTTCTCCTGAACCTGAAGAGCAGGCTGAGGTCAAGGCTGAATATAAGTACAGCTGTGAACCACGAAATACTAATATTTAAGTGATCCTGAAGTCTAGTCCACCACAAGAAAAATAAATATGCAGACAAAAGATAAGGACAGCGTCAATTTGACAGAGCAGCAGGCTAATGCTGACCCATTTATAAAATTACATTATATATTAAGCCATTAAGTGCATCTACTCTAACAGCTACAGTTTTCTATAATGACATATTATCACCATTATTCAACTTCTGAAGTTATAATTTTATATAAGGCTTTTTCTGACATTAAAATATTCAAATCAAACTAAGTGCTTACGTGTGTTTCAATTTTTCAACAAGGGATACAGGACTGCAAGCTGAAGCCTTTGAAACAGTCTGGTTGATGTCTGATGGTTACAGCAGCACCCCAGAATCTACAGAGCTTCAGGTCTGCAGGTCTGCTTTGACAAAGTGAAGCTTTTCTGAGGCTCCATGGAGAATACGCACATGAAGAAATAGCCCCAAATGGAAACTCTGAAGAGGAAACCGTGGAGACCACGCAAATCCCACAAACGCAAACGTCATCACAAAAAGGTCAGGGAGGTGATCCCGGAAATGATGTGAAACTATAAATACACAAACCCCACAGTCGCAGCGTGGACACCGAAAATACCGTTGATGCCACTGAGACCGTAGGAAGTATAATTGAGCCTTAAGGGTGCATAACGTGTGGGTTAAGTGTAGTGCATGTGGGCATTTTTTAGATGTGGGACACACACGCTCAGTCATGTGTGAGCATCCATGGAAGAGCATAAGACCACAAGCGTGGATACAGAAACACAGTCTGTTTCATTGGGTGACGGAGGCACCTGAACTTCAGAGGTCACTCCCACATATCTTCTGGCTCACCCTTCTAATCACTGCACTACTTCTTTGTAGCCCGAGGCAAGCGGGCTGAAATGTGGCATTGCTTATTTTCCTTGGTCTAATAAAATCTGGTCCAAATGAGTTATTTTTCTCTTTCTTTCTTTTTGAAGTTAAGTAAGTGCTACCTTCTCCCTTCTGGTGCTTTTTAAGTTTGAACCGTTAAATTGGGTTTAACACTTCTCCACCTCCTACGGGCTTTATCTTGTTTGACCCACACCCGACAGCACAACAACATACTGTCTGTACGGATAAGTTAATCCAGGTAGAAAACAATATATCTTACACAAGATGACAATGGGTTGTAATTAACAAGAAAAAAAGGCTGATTTTTTTTAGAAATTTGGTACAGAAAAGTATAACGTGGCAGAAAAACATTCAAAAAGTAAGAAAAATGGGCCAGAGTAAAACACATAACTGCAGAGAAGAAGCCCCAGACCAACAAAGCAAAGATAAGTATAGTGAGAATGTGGAAGAAGCCACGGGCCAGACGGGAATTGGGAAGGAGAGAGGGTAAATGTAGAACATTTGGAGGGAGAAATCCTGTTGTGAGATGAATAGCGCAGTGTTTTCCGGCCTCTCTGTTTTGATAAAACCATTCTGAACTAAGCTCCATTAAAATGTGCTCGTTGTGCTGACATCAGACTCTGACCACCTTGAAAATGTAGCACTCGCAGTGTGTATATATACTTGTAGAATCATAGATAAGGGTGGAAACAGAAGGATAATACAATCCTTCTCTGAGAAAATATCCACCACTGGACAAGTCTATCCAAAATCTTTTTATTTCTTTCTTTTTGTGTGTTTTGAGCCAGCCTGTAGAGATTGTTTTAACACACCTCATGAGATTGTTCTAGCTGGATTCAGCATATAATCATCATATTATTATTTGACCGGCTCCTAATATAAACTTTGTTGTCCGTCAAGAAATGGAACAAATAAGGCGTGATAGCTAACACAAATTGAAGCAAACATTTCAACCCTTCAGTTCGGTATGTCTGTTCTTAAAGAATGTGTTTGTGGTTTTATGTAACGAGAATTTGACTGACCATGAAACGCTTAATCAGCTGGTGGGAGAGCATGCAGATGTTACTACTACCCACTGGATCGAGCAGAGAAGCGCGGCTATAATTGGACTGTTTTACAAAGAGCAGAGATTGACTCGATAATTACTGGAGCAACGCAAAAAGTGACGGGCTTGTATTTTAATATATTTTTTAAAAACTGTTTCCACCAATCAAAAGCTCATCAAAAATCTTGGACTTGAGAAATCTTTTTCGACTCACAAATGTGAGCAGCGAGCAAAGACGCTGAAGTTTCTTGGCAAACGGAATTGAAGATCTGAGGGGGGAAAGTCAATATCTAATCTCAGATAAATACACAGAAACAGGTGCCCGTTCTGTATGCGTGTGTGTGTGCGCACACAGCTGTGTGAAGGCAGTCGGGGAGAGTGTGCGGCCCTCGTAAGAACTCAATCGCTGAAGAGAGAGGGAACGGTTAATGAGACGGACCTGTAGCCGGGTCAGAGATGAGGAAACTTCATTTAGCTCTCTGTCAAGGTCTCCTGCAGGAAACATAATACCTCCCTCTCTTGAAAATGAAAACGCTCCTTAACAAAAGCAAAATGATGTTTTCCCTTTCTCCGGGCGGGAAAGCAGGTCTCTGCGCTTCTGTCAATTAACTTGTCCGAGTGGCTATTTATTTTCAAACAGCTCTCCATGCAAAGATCTCTGGCAGTCAAATAAGCCTCAATCAATTAAAGCCGTGTAGGCAAGAAGGTTCAGGCAATAACTGCCGGTATCTGAGTGACACGTGGAATTCAACGGTGCGGAGGCAAAACAGTTGACGAAGCAGCAATGTGGAAGTCATCTACATGTTGAGAGCTGGAAAATAATATCCCTCTAAGCACCGTCAGAAATAGAGGCAATAAAGAGAGGGAGGCAATACTGCAACGCGCGTGTCTCATTCTCAGGGAAATATTTCCCAGAATGGGCCTGATAAGGTATTTTCTGTGCTCAAGGCTGTGTTATAATACTATATTAACAGTAAGCCTACAAACTGATAATACAATAATTCCTCCTCATGAATTCCAGTGGCAACCATCCACTATTCAGAAACTATTATTTTTCACAGCGCCAGGACTTTAGGGGCGAAGTCGGGGACCAACTATTAAGCTGGTACCGAGGGCCACTCTGCCAGACTGCCACGCTCAGCTCTGTTCTGTTTGGCACTTCGCAAGTTTCAAGTCGGGACTTTCCCGTCATCATAACAGTGGCGCTCGATGTATTTTGAGCCGAGTGTGTCCGCTCCACTTTTTCACCGCTTTCTCACGTTAAACCGTACCCACGTGGGTCTCTATGAACCAGGATAAGGACCATTGAGATGAAAAGTGTCTTTTTCGAGCAAGCCCTTTAAAGAAAGTACTTTCCGCATTGCTGAGAATCATCTGAAACGACGTCACATGAGACCTTTCGGAAGTCAGAATTGAAATTTCAGACATTTTTTGTACATTTCTGAATCAACATCGTTTTCATAACCTGGGTCTGACCTTCTTTCCCAAGCTCTCTTTTTTTATTTTATTCTGCACATAATCATTAAGGCCCTTTTTATATAGACAAGCAGATGTAACTGAATGTGAATGAAAGAGCGTCCAGCATTTGCCTTAACTTAACACATCATATGGGACAGAGAGTAGAGAGGAAAAAGATTCCCCCATTTCAAGAGTTGGTTGGTTGTGGATGAAAACATGTGCATTAGCAATATACAATCATTTCCATTAAATTAAGGGCTTCATTATGCTGAACAACAGTCATAAATTGATACGTGTAATCCATATTTGTTTGGTCCTTTCAAGTCCTTTAAAAAAATCATTTTACATTTATCATTTTATTTTTGTGATTAAATTGAAAATGTAAATCCTATAACATACTAGGATACTAAGATCACATCAGTGATTAGTATCCTCATTAGTTAAAGGGTTGTAACCCGTTCTGGCGATGTGGAAATTCAGAAGAGGTTAAAAAAAAGTGATCAGAGACCACTCTGTACAAACAGCTCAGTTTATAACACTCGTCTTTAGGGTGCTTGATGTTCACAAGATCGCTGCATATACGGCGACGCAAGACGCAAGACGCAACTGAGCGGTGGTGTTAAGTATGTAGGCAAGCATGTGAACGATGTTTTATGCAGTGCAGTTGCTTATCTACATAAATACATCACACTGTTAAAGCAAACAGCTCTTACAAAGAAGCATGTAAGGGGTCTACGCTGACTAAATGTTTCCATAACGACTGAAACCAGGAGAAATAAATAAAACCGTGTGCTGAACTAATCTTACAAACACTAAAAAAAAAAAAAAAAAAAAAAAAAATCTGCTAAAGAATCCGATTGAGGTATGGATTTTATATGTAGTTCAAGACATTATAAAAAACACAAAGCATATCAAGGACGCCTCAGCCCCAAGAAATAACATCAATAATGGAGCATTTGGCTTAAATGACCTCATCCACCACAGACGTACAAAACATAATTCCCCAATGATTTCTCCAAGCTTGGCAGAATGTAAACCTAATCAACAATATTAGAACAATAAGGCTGATCTTTGAAATGACATTTTTGCTTTCTGCACCGATGTGCCCCTAGCGATGAAAGCGTGAAATAAATGTGTTTTTGATGCAATAGTTTAAAGAGCTAAGAAGACTTGAGTTCAAGAGGCCACTTTTCCCCCCGCGCAGCATGAAACGTACATTAGAAGTAGACTGTGGCTTCATCAATACGGTTTGTCCCTTCTGGGAGGGAGCGAGAGCCAAAGCTATCTGGCATCACACGACAGTTGGCAGCCAAACAGATGAAGGGGGCTTTCTGAAAATTTCAAAGAATTATTCAATGCGACAATTTATTTGTTTATGCTTGCTCCATAATCATCTGGTGAGGCCAGAAAAGCCTGTGTTATTAAAGAGATTTTCCTGCAGCCATCACAGGTTTGGCATGCTAAAGAAGATACAGAGCGCTCACACACACGCACTTTGCATTAGAAACTTTAGTGCAATTTCGCAGGTCAGTGTCTGGGAAAGTGCCATCTTTAGAAAAGCAAAATGTTGACAGGAGCGATGCAAAGTGAACTGATGAATGTTTGGATAAAGCCCATATATAACTGATGAAAGGCTTTTCTATTGTTGTGCAGCGCCTCGGAGAAATTTAAGTAAAACAAACACACAGGAAAAAAAGAAACTTCCCCGACACACCGCAGCTCAGTTGAACAGATGTGCCAAGACGTAATCAAGTCACATTTTGCAAATGACACGAAAAAATCTCAAGCAGAACATCATTTCTATTAGACGTGAGCTAAACGGCCTAATGAAAAGGCATTTCGGGTCCAAGCGAATGCAAGACTAATCACGAGCTTTTAATGCATTCCTTTGTTTCATGCTTCGAGATTTTCACAGCAAACGTGTCCATTATTCCACTCAGGTGGTGTGACTGAACTGGCAGGCTTGCGAATTAATCTAATTTCTTTCTGGATCCATCTAGCAGTGGAAGTGAACAAAGCCTTTGTACTTTCACAAGGCTTTTTGGAGTGCTGAAGTGCATTAACACAGTAACGGTAAGACTGAGCCACCTGGGCTTCCATACATGCTGGCAGTGGTGGAGGGAAAAAAAAATTGAGAAAGAGAATGAGGGACAAAAGTGAGAGCTCCAGATCCAGGTGTTTTTCTAACACCTTTAAGGAATGCATGACTAAATTATACAGGGAACCCGTCAAGACATCTGGGTCTCTTCTTGGACTTTCACGCTGGACTCTCTGGACCGGTGAGTCTAAACCTCAAGAGGGAGCAGCCATCTTTGTAATAACACTCTGTGCAGCAAAAAAGCAATGATGAAAGACAAAAATAAAGAAAGTGACAGACAGAGGAAAAGGAAACGGGGGAAAGGAATGGAAAGTGAGAAGAAAAGAGCGTCTCGAAGCTCTTAAGGCAGAACACTATTATCTTCTTTCTTTTTTCCCCCCCTTCTGTCTGTCTTCTGCTTGTCACTGCAGTCTTTCTATTGCCTCTCAAACTCATAATAAACTACTTTTCACGGACCCTATAGGCTCCATCACATCACTCCGACATAAGCTAAACCATATGCAGGCAGCGCACTTCGGCGAATGTTAACGTTTAATCTCTTTAAAACTCCGGATGAACTCTAGTGAATTCTAAAGGAAACAATTTCAACCCCTATTAAAAAGTTAACCACCGAACGTAACACCCGAAGCGGCAACGGCCTCGAATCTGTCATTGGAGTCACACATCCTCATCGGCTCGGCTGATGCAGTTCCAACCCAGCCCGAGCCCCGCGTTGAGGGTTTAATTTCACTTTTACTGCGTTGCTGGCCGCAGACCTGGGTCCCACAGTATTAATGAACTTAGCCAATATAAACGCAATCATGCCTGAGGAGCAATTACAAATCTAATTGAGCATCTAAACAGAATATTAAATCGGCGTTAAACCAGGCCTCTAATTTAGAAGACACTTAAAAAGTCAAATCCTTGCCCATAAAATAAACACTGTATTACCAGAGGATCGTGATGAGCTGTATACTTTCCTTTTTTTTTTCCAGAAGAGCACAAACAATCAACTCCAATGGGCTGTAAAGACACAGTGACGCTTGCAGCACAACAAATATTTTTTCTTTTTTTTTTTGAGGTTTCACCATCTTATTCTCCCTGGCAGAAATGTTTGATAGTGCTGAAAGCTGCTACTGCAGCTGAATCTGATAAACATTTTGCCAACAAGTCCTCTAAAATGAAATGACAAAACACACCATTCGTAGCTGCCCTCGAGAATGACAAACAGTGCAAAGTCTCATAGAAAAACTCATGACATTCAAATAATGGCTGAGTCAAATACAAAAAAAACTGAATACATTCAGTAAAATGACAATAACAGATATTGCTCTTCTTTCTTTCTTTTAGCAGAAAAAAATATTTCTTAGATCATATTAAAAGCCTACCAATATGGGAAGACTTTTATTGTGATAGTTCTGGAGGAACTATTATCGAGTTTCATTCAGGACAGCCGTTCATGGAAGAAGTGAAGCACAAGACGTGACTTGATGGAATTAGTGTCGCAGAGAAGGACAGAATAGCCATTATACTCCTTTGAGCCGCAGAGGTAAATAACTGTCGATTGATGCCCTTATCATCTGTCAGGGCTTCCTAAAACCATTTCAAATGGCTGTTGCAAAATAAAGAAATAAATAAATAAAATTCTTTCTGTTACAGCCCTGATATGGTTTGGTTCGGTTTCTTGAGGGAAAAGTCAAAGTTCAGTTCAAATAATAATACTACGGTTTTGGTCGGGGAAATAACATGCTTAAAATAAGCCACTATCTTAATGTGCATCATCAAGTACATGCTTGGGAGCAGTTTGGGTAATGTTTATAAGTGGGAACCACAAAGCACCAAGTCCTCTGTGTTGATCATACTGTCAACCAACCCATCCACTCCCTCTGTGGACGATAACAACGTCACGCTGTTTCTTCTTTCGCTACAGACAGACAGAAGCCGTGATGCTGCAGTCACTGTGGCGACATCTCTATTTGAGCATAAGCAATAGATAAAATGACCTTCTCCTTACATCTTAACTATTATAACCCTATTCATTATTCCTCATTAAGCCAAGAAGCCATAAAATGTCTAAAATTAGTTCAACATTTTGCTGCCCGATTTCCAACAAAGCCTGCACAGCCTTCCAATTTTAACCCAGCGTTGGCTGTGTTACAATGGCTTCTTGTTAAAATTCAGTCGTGATTTCAAAATCCTTCTAATTTATTCCTTTAAGGCATTACTCAAGTTGGCTCGACGATAAATCAGTGAGTTTCTTGTGCTCCGACGTTACGCTGTGAGAGGTGGTGACAGTCGCTTGGTCACAACAATAAAACTGTACGTAAGGCTTATGTAGACTGTATTTTTTTTTTTTTTTTTTTAAAGCATAATGTGTTTTAAAATTGATCGCCCTGGAAAGAGCAGGTCAAGTTTGTTGATGCCTCTTAGCTATGTCGCACCCCCGATGAGCAATGTGGACACCAGCTGCCACTGTGTGTACTCACAGTAGGCATGAAGTTCATGCCAAATGATGCTTGAGCCAAAGACAATTAGCTTTCCTGGCTAGCAGTTTGGCAGGCCCAATATTACTATGAGCTCGACAAAGTTGTGCAAAACTAACTTTCAGGTCCTGAATCACCTTTCTTTGAACGCAAGCCGTCAAAAACACTAAAAGACGAGGAAAAACTTAATTAAAAGTTTGCGACATTGGAAAAAATTCTATTTGAAAATGTGACAAAGCAAAGCAAAGTTCGCCCTCTAACACCTGGCCCCCAGTCGTATATCTTATTGTCAGTAAACAAAGAAACAGCGGATGATGAGATGAAGAAAAGAAACGCTCAGATAATTCAAAGAGTTTTTTTGTAGTGGTGGCTTCTGTCTCAATGGTGGGCGCGGCGGTTTGCCAAGGACAGCTTGGCTTCCTGTCTTAAGGGCAACAGACAGAGAAAGACGGGCAGGGGAGAGTAAAGGGGAGCTGAGGGGGGACACACAGAGTCAACCCCTGAAAGAGCCCTGGGGGAAGGTTAACCGTCCTCTCTGTCGCCTCTCTCTCTCTTTCTCTCCTCCATCTTCCTTTTCCTCTCCACCTTTCTACATCTTTGAGCAGCAATTAGCCAGCGGCCAGGCTCTTCACCTTACCCTCTATGAATATTAATAGAAAGCATTGTTGCTGCATCCCACACTAACCGCGCCTTGATGCATCTCACTCGCGTACAGCATCCCGGAAAGGCCTTTGACTTGAAGCGCACAGGGTTTTTTTTTTTGTTTTGTTTTGTTTTTTTTTCCCATAAGCAGAGGAGGTGGAGGGAAGCGAATAAGTGAATTTGAAAACATAATCTCCGTTGCGAGCACAAAACCGCACAAACATAAGCATAAAGCGAATGGGCAGACGGCTGAACCAGCAGGGCTGAGGAGTGACACTAAGTAGGTTGCCTGGCTGTGCCGAGCCAAGCTGGCCTGAGGGTAAGCGCTGATTTACCGCCTCTTGCAAAGAACAAATAAATCAACCATCACACACTGAGCCAGACACAGACCTCAAGAGATGCCTCAATACCGCTGTTTATCGATCTCCCTGTGTGTGTTTGCGTGTGTGTTTGTGCGTACGTCTGTGCGTGTGTGTTTGTGGAGGAGGGGGCTGAGCGTTATTTACGTCGCCGTTTATTCATTTGTTGGCAAGAGGTGCTTTATCTAGCTTGTGTTTGAAAAAGTTAATGCGCTTACTTTTAAATTAAAGACCCACTTAGGTAAGGTTGGAGGGCAAACAAGTGCGGTAGGAGAGGAAGAGAGGAGGAGGAAGAGGAGGCGGCGGAGGAGGGCGGCCCGGTTGAGAAGGCCAGCAACCCTTGCTGACGAGAAGGATATTGAATTTCAATTAGCGCACACCTGCATTTACATACAGCCTACATGGCAATGCTTGGGTAAGCAATTTAACACTCCAATTCAAACAGCTGCTCTGCGTCATTTACATAAATTAATAAAGCAAATTAAAATTCTATTGAAGTTTTTTTTTTTTTTCCTCCCTTCCTTCCCGCACATATTTTCCTTTCTCTACATTTAAAAAGTACGTGGAAATTTCAGCGAGGGGTCAGAGCAACAAGTGGGCCGATCCAATTTGCGACTCCCGGGAGAAATTAGGTCTCCGCCTGTTTTGACTAAACATAAACAGCAGGTAGCTGACAGTTCCACTCACCGTGTTGCCGCACCACCTCCACCTCGGTCAGCGGCACATTTGATTCATCCCAGGCAGCGGCAAGTAATCAAGATCTGCCAGAGCCTAAAACCCAAACGCACTGAAAACACTACTTTGTGGCCAAATCTCCCACAGCCTCAACTTACTCCAGCGTGGGGGGGGTCTCAAAGAAACCAAACGAGCATCCAGCATACACCAAAAACATTCAATCATCAGGATCAGACCGGCTCCCAAGTGTGTATATTTGGACGTGAACATGAAGGTGTCTAATTACTGAGACTTTAATGATATGCACTTTGGTGCAGTGAAATTTTTCTCCAGAAAGAAGAAAATGAGTCCGGCGTTTTGAGGTCAGTAACACAAACCATCAGTCGCGCCAAGCCGACGTGTCTCAAGCAACCCACAGACTCACAGAGCCAGCTGGAGCCAGTCGAAAAAAAACTGGAAAGCAAACAATTCTCGCTCAAAAGTTACTGGGCAAATTTTCCATTTTTAAGGGGAAAATGTTTTGAAAAGCTCAGACTGTGAACAATGCATTGGGTCGTTTTCTCACCAAAAAAATAAATAAATAAAAACCCAAGTTTCTTCACATAATACCATATGTATTTTGACTTCTGTGCTTTATATCTATCATTCAGCATTTGTCAGTAACATATTTTGAGTATTTCCTCTCATCATTTATAATACAAAAAGAGGTTGCGGCACCACTGCTGCACTTCTATTCAAGTCAACAAAAAGAAAACC
>JAOXYL010000086.1:18527527-18537640 GCA_028564955.1 Terapon puta | reverse complement strand
CAGAGTTTACTGGTTTTCATTCATTTCAATACATCATTAATCAACTCGTTTCAGCTCTACGCGAGGCACAGGAGCAGCTACTAACCACAGCTGGATGATAAAAACGAAGAGATAACAAAAATCTCAACAACATATTCAAAAGACAGTGAAACATGATCCTCTTTACAAGAAAGTAAGAGATAAGGAAAAGAAAAGAAAAGAAAAAAAGCAAAGCGAGAGAAAATTATCTATTAGGCATTTCCCAAGTAATGGCTACCTCCCAAACCCACAGAGACCTAAAGACAAAAAGAAAGACTCCTTGATGACATGAAAGCACGGAAAGTCTGGATGGGAGCAGAGCTTTTCCTCACTCTGACAGGCATAATCCAGCGCCATTAGCAGTTAAACTTACTAAATACATCGTACGGCATCTGACATTTAGCATCCTGAAAAGTATAAACTCCTGTCTGTGAAGGCTGGAGGGGATTGGGGGGAGTCCTAAAGAGGAGACGGACGGTGCGCCGCTCGTGTTTGTTTGCGTGTGTCACCGTGTGCAGTTGTGTGGCTGGTCAGAGCGAGTCCATTTATCTCTAATTACAGTCAAAGACGTGAACAAAGTTTCCGTGGGAGTTTCCAGTGCAGCTGGCAGCTATTCGCTGCGTTTGCTCCCATGTGTGTGTCGCTAACCGTGTTTTAACGAGGCCTCTGCGTGCGCGAGTGTGTGTGCAAGCGCGTTTCGGTTCATGTCAAAAGGTCTATCCCATAATAACTGACAGCTATCATTATCACTTCCTTTGTCTTTGCTCCCCCCTCTAATCTGCCTAATTAAATCGGCTAATGTCAATATACAGTCCAATATGCGGTTATGTTTGATTGGAGCGGTGGAGCCTCGCTGTCATCCCCGCTGCCAGCAAAAACCAAAAAAGACGACAGGAAAGCTAGAAAGACAGCCAATCAGGGCGGGAGTCAGGTCCTCCTTTGCTGACCAATAGCCAAAAAACACCATTGGCTCTGACAGATCGTCTTTTTTTTTTTTTTTGTTAAACACATTCCCCTTCCGTCCCGAACGTCCAAGCGAGAGATCTGGGAAAACGTGGCGAAAAGCGCGGGAGGGAAGCTCTGATTGTACACGCAGAGTGGTAATTACACCTAAATTGAGGGCGCGTGGTAATCTATGTTAGGTCATCTCCAATTCCACTTACATTTCCACATTTTGCACTAATTAAAACTGTAAATAATCAGAGCCGGTGTGTGTGTGTGTGTGTGTGTGTGTGTGTGTGTGTGTGTGTGTGTGTGTGTGTGTGTGTACGTAAGAGAGAGAAGTGGGTGGGGGTGTGTAGGCAAGACACAATGTCTTGAGATGAGCCAGTGGTAGAATCTCCCCATCACACTGCAGGAAAATTAAGTGCACACTTTTTGATTTTAACAAGACAGGAGGGCAGATAACGTTTTTTTTTTTTTTTTTTTTTTTTTTTTAGGAAAGGAATAGAGAGTAGAAAAGTGCTTCCCCAGCAGAAATGTTTGCAGATTGCTCTGTGCATTTAATTGAAGGGAAAGCTGGAGCAGAGTTACCGACATGGTGAGACGGGTGACAAGAAGGGTTTTTTTTTTTTTTTTTCAGCTCATAGTTGGTCCACCAGTTGGTCTATGAAACTGACAGAACTCCGAGTTAAACTTTCAGTGCTGCCTCACCCCCCCTACGGCAATTTGAGGCGAGATGAGGAAAAGGGGAATTTGCTATTCTCAGAGCCTTTGCCCTTCGAGGTGGTGGAAGAGAACAGAATATGAATGGGGGGAGAGAAGAAAACACTTCAGAAGATGAAAACAAGCCTTGAAAGGCAACTGGTGCAATATAACCAACTCTGGCATAAATACTGGATGAACGGCAATAAAGCATGCAGGGTAGATGTCAAAAGGAGCGGGGCACACGGAGACACTGGAGTCACCTGCTTTCCACAAAACACACTCTTAGCCCAGGGTTATCTGTAGCCCCGGGCTGATGTGGCCCCGGGCTAACAAGTAATGAAAGATCGAGCATCAATTTGTCAACTGTAAACAAAATTTGGAGACGCGAGTCGCTGCTGGAGACATCCACAGCATTGCATTAGCAACTTTCAACCATCATTTGTTAAAGAAACAACTGTCGTGCCCTTCAGTGTGACAATCATGACAGGAATTTATGAATAATCCTCTAACTCAAACTGTCTTTTGCGATTAAAAAGGAGTCACAGCAGAGCCACAAACAAACATCTCTACTCCCACTGAAGTCTCCACAACCTTCCTGAAGCACTAATCCGAAAAACACAGTTAACTACAAAACCAAGATTAACAATTTTGTGGTTTTAATTTGTAGTACGCGAACGAGGGAAACAAAAGTAGAGGGGAGCATCAGCAGAATTACCACTAATACTGTTAGTGCTAGCACTGATCAAATATTTCCTCAAAGCTAAACAAGCTTTCCCTTATCCTAACCCTATTTAACCACCTACAAAGCTGGATACGGTCTCAACGCAGACAAGAGACCCTCTGGCGTGGAAGTGAAACCACAACCTCGACAAGAAGAAGAGAAGGAAAGAAAGAAAATATGTATGTGGGTGTGCACATGACATAGAAAGAGGCGGAGGCCGAGCGAAAGACCACACAGCTACATCCTGCAGCAATTCAATTATTCAATTTTGGAGGAGGAGGGGGAGGAGAAAGAGAGGGCAGATCAGAGTGAGTGAAAGGCTCATCCTCATCTGTGATTGATTAGGAGAGACAGAGGCAGAAGCTGTGTACCGCAAAAGCCGGCAGAGAGGAGGGGAGGAGGAGAAAACACAAGAGGAGAAGGGAGGAGAGGCTTTACAATATAACCTTAATGAGGCTTTCAATATAGTGTCCCATGACTATAAGATTTAGAGCGCACTAAAAACCAAAAAGCCCATCTCAATGCCGTTCCCCGGATCAATTCACGTAGAGAACAAAGGTTCATCCCACACGGCAGTCCCAGAAGTGTTCAACCATTCGCTTTTTGACGAAGCTTCCATCCCTTTTAGTCAGTCTATAAACAGCTGACCCCGGGTGGAATAAGATACTTAGAGTCCAACTCGCCTCTTCTTCGTGTGCGATATTGTATTTAGACTCACTGCATTAAAGCCAACAGTCTGTATAATTTGACATCCGAGTCAAAATGAGTACAAAAGTGCAAAATGTTAAAAGAAAAAAAAACACACACATCCGTGAGTGGTCGTGCACATTTTTGGACCTCGCCGCGGCATCATGTTCGGCCAAACTCGTCCTGAGGCTGTAATTGCAACCATTTTCTCCGCAAAGCAACAGCACCGGTTTATTTTTTTCCTGTGAAAGCTGGAGGAGAGAAATAGCGGTCTTTCGAGCTGTCAGGGAGAATAAATGGCCTCCGTGGAAAAAAATGTAAGTGTTTCTGGGTCGTCTTAATTCCTGGCAAACTTAATGACAATTTTAGGCCAAGCGGCCGGCCCAGACATAACAATTCCCATATAGGCTCAGCCCATTTCTCTCCACCCTAATGACAGGAAGCTAAAATAACTGCAACGATCTCACGTCTGAAAAATGACTGTCTGAAATTGATACCGCTGCGTTGAAACGTTATCAGCAGCAATATTAATCTCTCACCTAGTGGTAATCGCTAATTTCATATACTATTAAGTTGATGAATGGGGTTTTAACAAACTGAGCTATTGTTAACAACTTAAAGCGGGCTAATTCATCAAGGTCACAGTTGCTCATGGACTGCAGAGAAATTTTAGCATGAAAAAGTGCGAGAGCATTAGTGAGAAAAGGAAGATCTTAACAAAAAGGGTGAGAAACCAACAGGCCAAATGATTATTTATGTTTTCTTTTTCCAGCAGAATCCTATACTGAATGACAAACACAGTAAAAGAGAATCTGTGTTTGTGATTTGGTGGAAAAAAAATGCACAACTCAGTATCAACAAGCTGTGGTCTACAAAAAAGAAAAAAGAGCAGCTGGTTGGCAGTTTTCAGAAAATGGAAAACAGCAGCATCTTGTGGCGGTTTAAAGTAGCCTGTCACTTCTGTACCTGCTGTTTTTAATCAAAAAGAAATAAAATAGTGGGAGGAGAGACAGAAAAAAAAGGCAATTCAGCTGTCATCCCATGTTCATGCGGATAACCAGCTGCGATAATGGGATTAGTCATCAGACTGATAGAGGCATCAGTCAGAAACCATACATATGCCTCCACATATTTGCATTCATTGAAACACGTGGGTGGTTTTTATATGAACCCGAATCTTCAAGCATTAATAAGTTATAGTACTTTGAAGAAAATTACTTCCTCTCATTAAACTGCCAAATTGTATAGCAACTTTCTCCAAGAAATTTGAAGTTAGGTTTGCAATAATTATGAAAGTCAGCTGTTGTTTCTGGTTTTGCGTCATCATAACTGGAAGCTCCAAAGTGAATCACCTCCCCGATGTTAATGGATCAATGCTGAGTTTTGAATTCAACCTGTATTTTTTAGATTTGGATCAAAGATTGAATTGTTAAGGACAGCTTTTGAAGACAAAAAAGAAAAGAAAAAACTATCGTCAGAGATTCCTTATGGTGGTTGCACAAGCAAAAACCTTCAAGCAGACCATGCACTTACTGGAAGAGAGTGCGGCGGGCAAAGTTCCCGTACTCAACATCGCAGTAAGCAAGAGAGTCCAGAAAGTGTAACCCCAGAATATTAGTCATAGCTACCTAGCAGAGAAGATTTTTACATTGCCAACCAGAGAAACAGAAATTATGGCTTCTGTGGGAGAAGAAACTCTGATGCAAGCAGGGAAGAAAAAAAGAAATATGAGACCCGACATGCGGGACTGACCAGTTTGTTCTCTTGCAAGTAGAGTCTCTGCAGTTTACGGCATCCTCGAGCCAAGGCCACCATGCCTTCATCTGTGATACTATAGCACTGACCCAAGTGGATGTCTTTCAGCTCGCTGCAGTGCTCTCCAAGCTGAAAGAAAAAAAGGAGAAATTTTCAAGTATATGCAGAACTTAACTTTTCATGTGAAAATAAAAGGACAGGCAGAAAGACATGCAACAATGTAGACACTGACAAAAGAGGCTTTGGATCTCTGGGGTCTCCATTGTGGCTCTGAATACATATACCTTTTTCAGTGCTTCATCCGTCAGTTTGTCCTGGTTGCCCACATGCACCTTCACCAGCAGAGGGCAGTGTGTAGCCAAGGCTGACAGGGACATGTCACCAAGCTGTTTGCAGCGGTACGCTGTATACTTCTGCAGACCCGGACAGTGCGAGGCCAGGGAGGACACACCATGGTCATACACCCCTCTGCAGTCCGAGATGTTAATCTCTGTCACATTCTGTCTCCGGGAGGCTATTTTCACCAGGAGATCATCATTTACCTGAGGAACAGAGGAACATAAGAGGTAAGTCGATGGAAACAACTAAACTTTCTGTTCATTATAAAAGGTGAAGGAGAATGCAAGATGTAATCCCACTGAAAATGCACTACCCTACGTGCTTACTTGTTGTAGGCCACTGAGGTCAATTTGCTTCCAGAACTGGAAGTCCAAGCACAGGTCCCTCCAGTACTTACAAACCAGAGAGGCACACAGGCAGCGCTCCTTCACTGTCAAGTGGGAGAGCACCTGAAAGGAAGGGAGGGAGAGTTGTTGTGGCTCATTTGTCAAGTAAGATAAAAAAACAAACTGAGCACGACTAAGATAAAAACAAAAAGGACTAACTAACTGTGACAACTCTGACCTTAAGAAGGATGGAGGAAGGCAGGTGGTTGATACTTAAGTGATCAGCAGCGTCAGAACTTCTCGCCTGGCAGTCATCATAATGATGCAGGCAGGAGGGGGACGAGTCTGAACTGTGGGGCAGATCAGCGTGAAGACCCAACCCGCAGCAGCCGTCAGCAGGTGAGGAGGAAGAGGAGGAGGCAGAGGAGGAAGACGCGGAGGAGGAGGGAAGTGGACAGAGGGGAAGGTGGCAGTGGCCGGTTTCAGAGTTCGAGGCAGCCTCTCCCCCACCTCCTCCCACTCCCCCGTTCTCCAGCCCTCCGTCAGGGGCGGCGAAGGCGCAGCGCGGCTGCTTACAGGGGGTGCACCTCTGCACCTCTGAGCACTTCCTCTTACACACCTGCACCCAGAGACACACACATGGATCAGCCAGGTGGAGCGACAGGCAAGTCGAGGCAGATTTGACTGTGAAGCCTTTAATTACAATCGCTGTGTTTAAGAATCTTACACCACCCACATCATGAAACATCGAATCAAAACGGCACGCAAAGTTTGACCTGTAACTGCTGCAATATGTTATGTTTAGATTTAGAAACACTTTGTGACATGTAGTCATGAGAAAACTTGGTAGAACTGGCAGACTGTTCAGCCTCCTGTGATATTAGTTAAAAAATAGTTGTAGGGCTTTGGGCTGTGAACGTGTGCCTGGGAATTAAATGTTTTAAGTCAATTTAAAGTTGGTCTGGTCAACAAATTTTAGACAGTTGATGTTCTTTAATGACTTTTAACTGTTTCCAGAAATGGTGGTGAATGCTATCAAGCATCATAGTATTTTTATCTTTATAGTAGTCCCTGTTTTTTTCACACATTTTAAGATACTTTCCTTATCTATCCAGGAGGGGGATTTAAGCACTGGTAAGTCTCTATGTATCTTCACCAGTTATAACATTAGGCCCTATCTGTGCAGCACCTCCACAGCTCACCATCTCAGTGTAGTCGCTGGTGCAGCCAGGCACGGGTACAGGTATGGGCACGGTTACAGACACCCCAGCGGTCCGGAACAACGCCGGTGGTGGAATCAGTTTGGCAGGAACAGCAGATAAAAGGCTCCTCCCTTGGCCCTCCCAGATAGCGAGCTCCTGTGGCGACAACAGGAACTTGGAGCAGTCCTCGGGAGATGCGAGTGTTGCGTAGCGCTCGGCGAGCTTCGAGGCAGCTGCTGCTCCGATGCCGACTCCGCCCACACCAGGGATGCTGATTCCGGTGATGCTGTTGTGGCGGCACCCGCTGCCGTTGACGCCGGCCTCCAAGTGGTCGCTGTCGTCGTCGAGTCCGCTGTTGTTGCTGTGGACGATGAAGCAGAGCATGCAAGGCAGCTGCAGGAAACAGTTCCTCTTCTTCTTCTTCCTGGGATGCAACTTGCGTGTCCTCTTCTTCAGGCGGTAACCATTTTTCGAGAGAAGATGGCCCATATAGATGATTCAAGAAAACTCTGGAACAACAGGAGTCATCAGTAAACAGATTACTCAGAAATATTCTAAGACCCTTACAGGATTAGGTATTATCAATAGTATTGTATTGGTATGTGAGTTTTGGTACCAACACCAAATCAATGCTTATTTTACTAGCTTACTTTTGAACGCTATTCTTTGTTCATTTAGAAAAATAACAACTTAAATATCTCAAACAGCACTTTTTAATGTTGTCTTATGCAAACAACTATAAAATAATTGTAATTAAATGAAACAGTATAGAATTGGCAAAGTTGTTTCCATTTTGTTGTCTTTGGTATCAGTAATTGCGGGTACCATAGTAACCGTTTACTCTCTGTGCTATCAGAGAGCAGAATAGACAGCACGCTGCTTCACACACAAGTGAGCTGAAGAGTGAGTCTGTTGTGTTAAAAGCTTTGGTAAAAGCTTAACTGTGCACCACTTGGGATCTTTCCAGGAAAGTCGCCACTAACATCCTGGTCATAATACTGCAAATGCTGCAGGCTTTAATCAGTCAACCATCGGCTCAGTCACAATTGTGTTACATCAGACAGACAGTTACTTAACAGTCAGTAAATATATAAATAATATCTAAATATCTAAAATAATACGTAAACAAAACCTCACAAATTATACAATTAACTGACAGTTTTCAATAAAGGTAAAATAAAATACAGAGGCCTCAAGTCATAAAAATATACCTTTTAACCATATTTATTACACAAGTTATTTTGTATTTTGGCAAAAGCAAATATTTTAAAGTAAATATCACTTTATAAGAAGAGGCTTGCATCAGCAGACAACCAACAAGAAAACAGTCATGTTCATCTGTCAACAATATCCTCTGGAATAAAATGGACATACAAATACACATTAATAATTATATTATGAAGTACTTCTCTCCACACTTCCTTGTTATGATTGAAACAAAGCACTGAGTTATTTACTGAGCTGGGCTGAAGAAAAATGTCCTGTCTTAATATTTATTACAAACATTTATATATAAACTTTACAATGCATTTGCAAAAGTAGGGTTACAACTAAAAATTATCGTTACTGTCAATTCATTTGTTGATCATTTTCCAGATAATCGATCACAAATGGTGAAAAATGTTGGATCTCTTTTACCAAAGCTCAAGGCAACATCCTCAAATTTCTTGTTCTTAGAGGCCAAAATCAGTGACTGTTGACGGTCTTGCTTAAACAATATGACTCAAAACGATAACTGAAATAGCTGACAAATTCATTTATAGTTGACCACTAATCGCCTAATTGCTGCAGCTCTGATAAATAAATAAATAATTAAATAGTATGGAGCTACCAGCTACCAATAACTCTTTATGTACATCAACACACGGGAGCATAGTATCAAGACAGACCTGGAGAAAAGTGTGAACCTGACCTTAAAGCGTCTCGGACAATCAAGACAGACCTATATATACTGAAACAGCTGGGAACAGATATGATGCTGGAAATAGACTGATAGTTGCCAACACTGTCACCACACTCCCCAAGGAGGAGAAAGCATAGCCTCGCACACGCTTAGCACCAAGGTGATTTTTAACTCATAATATAGCACACAACAGACTTCCACAGCTGTGCACACTATCCATTTTGCTCGCATTACTGATGTTGTAAAATACACAGCTTAAACGTGTTCAGACCAGATCTGTTATTGTTGTCAGGCTGCAAAAGAAACAGCATCGTCTGGAAGCTGCAGGCTGAAAAGATGTAAACAGTGAACAGGTGGTCATTTGTTCAGCGCACATAAACACACACTCACACAAAGCGGCCTCAACGTGGCGGTGTGTGTGTGTTTTTGGTGGGTGTTTTTCGTCTACCATTAGCTCCCAGCACATTTTATTTTGCTACCCTCGCTCACTGGTCTCACCCAGCTCGGCTCCCTGACAGGCGGCTACAGCTCGGCTCCATCACTGGATGCTAAGTTAGCTGCAGACCCAGCCTGAAACTCACCGCTTCACACGGCGCTCCCACAGTCCGGGGGCATAATACTGCTCGGCTCGCACGGTCAAGGTGAGCGCTGACAGGAGAGAGACGGGAGGCGGCCGGGAGGACGAGGAGACCCCGCAGCCGGAGGAGTGTTTGTCTCCAAACAGTGGCAGCTCTGGCTCTGCTGCTGCTCTTGAGGACAACACTTCCGCACAGAGAGGGCAGCGCGACGGAAGCCGACGAGGGCGATTCGTAATTCGTCAAACGGGGCCGGGTGAACCTGTCTGCTGCTGTGAGGCCGAGAGGGAGAAAGTAGAGCATAAAGTTTTGTTTTGGTTTGCTTTTTCCTTTTTTATCCTCAAGTGTGCTTTGCATCTGTTTTTGCATCATACTACTAATATATTTTGTGCTTTCCAAGCCAAAAATGTAAACAACCTGACGGTGAAGTGAAGCCTAAAGAATCGTTTGGCTCAAGTTCCTCTCATAATACAATTATGATGATACTATTATGTTTTATGCATTACATCCTAGACCCAGATATAAATCTCCATTTAATATAAATACAAGCCAAAGAAATGCAACCTGGGGAAGAATTGGAGCTTACGCCGTTGTTTACTTCAAGTACCTCCAGCCTCTAATGATATTATAATGATAATACTATAATTTTGCTTTGTGCATTACATACCAGTCCTTGGGCTAAATGTTATTATGCTATTATAGAAAAATGCAAGCCAAATATCGAAAGACCCTGAGGGCGGAGTGAATCCTAAAGTATTGTTTGGTTAAAATATCCCCAGCCTCTGTTTGTGAATGATATTAATATTTTCTTTTATATATTTAAGATATATACCATCCAGAATGTTTTAACAACCTGCACTTTGTTTGATGCTACACTGTGCCATTATTACTTTTATTTAAGTACAAGATCTGAGCATGTCTTCTGCCTCTACAGAAACCA
>JAOXYL010000086.1:18447563-18476077 GCA_028564955.1 Terapon puta | reverse complement strand
GTAATTAATCGATCAATCGTAGTCATAACCACAGTACAAATAACTTGCTCACTGACTCAAAGTGCTGAATTATTCACATATCTTTATTAGTTCTGTTGAATTTTAACAAAGGGGTGATTTTTAATCAAGCCAGAACAGTACTAATAACATAAATGCAAACAATAAATTTGAAACATGTATAAAATTGGTAGCATTTTGTTCTCTAAACAATGCAATACTGTAACTACATTTATCACTTACATCAAAAGGAACATCATTTTTGGACAGGGTTGCTATGATTGCACCATTATGGTAGGCCAATAGGCTATCTACACAGTTAAAAAAAACACATAAAGGAAAGCTCAAATGGCACATATTTTCTCTGTCAGTTCACCATAATATAATAACAGTAATAAAGATGATAATACTATGTAATACCTTAGAGATAAGTTAATATTCTTGAGCAACATCTTTGTATGCTGGCATAAACAACACATATAAAAGCCATGATATTCACATCTGGGTCTACTGTACATCATAACTTGTGTGTCGGACACTACATAGTGCAGTTAGCCTGAATGCTCCTTTAAAGAGGCAGACGCTCCACTTTTCAGATTTTTTTTTTATTCTTTCGCCCCTGCTTCATCTTTACAGAAGAAAGTAGAGTTTTCCAGAATATGCAGACTCCCTCAGTTTCAGCCTCACTGTCCTTGTGTCAAGCTTTGATGTACATCTTACTGTACTTAAAGCACCCTCTCCCGCCCCCCAAAAATCCCTTTGCTCTGAATATATCTTCACTTGCTGTATTGCCACTAGTCCCTCTATCCTCAATCTCATAAGCTGAAGCTTTTCATATATATATACACACATGCTCTCACTCACACTCCCACTCAAACTCACACTCGCTCGCTCAAACACACATTTACAATCTATAACTATTATAAGTATTTTTTTTTCTAGTATATCATACATTCTATAAACTTTTTAACTTTGGGGATACTGACTGATTTCTCAGATTTCTTGGCTGTAAATGCACAAAGTGAATGACACAATTATCATAATAACTAAATTCAAATTGTGTGCTTCCATTCACATCCTCCTTGCGGTTCAATGAGAAGAAATCAGAACTGAGAAAGCTCTCTAATGACCTCTAGTGTTTGTTTTTAGTCACTGCACACAATCAGCAGTGAAGGCGAACCAGGTTCTCCCACGTCTTTAGACGTATTCGATATTTAGTTGGGCTTGATTATCTGCTAAACATATCTATTTAATTCAATTTGTAGAAAATATAAACTCTGTTGGTCTTAATGATGTCTTTTAAATGGCCCATGTGTGTTGGACCCTGTGCATGAAATGACTTAAAATCAATAAGTGTGACCTTTAACCTCAGTGTCTGCTGGGATTTAAGTGGAATAATCCAGCCATGTGTGATAATGTTGTGTAACTGGTTTGCTGATATCATAATTAAAGCACTGAAAATGATAATCACACTCTTGATTTTTTTTTTCACCTGTTCCCAGCATTCGTTATTCTCTTACATGCTGGAAAGAATGGAGTAAGGCGCTCTCTGGCCAAAAATGTTAACATCACACACTCTGACCACTAATTCTACTTTTACATTACCAGTGACACAGACTTACAATGAATAAATACCGCATAATATTCTTGTTGATCATTTCTGACAATATCCCTGATTGTCTTGGTCCTTTTCTGGCATGGGCATTAAATGAACCCTGTATTAGTGCTGTTATCTAAACATTGTCATTTAACGTGTTGTTTTTATGCCGTCCACCAGTGTGGCACACTTTTCATGAACACTGATTATGTAGGATGTGTTAGTGTGCAACTAGTAAGAGAAAGGCTGCTTAGGAAATTGAAAAATCACTGTTAGATTGAATGTTGTTCAACTTCCTGTTCAGATACTGCTTGCTAATGATAATATTGGATTTTGCAGTGGCCTTTTGTTGCTGTTTATTTTCTAAAGTTGCTCTGAAAAGTCTGTCAGACTGTACTGATTTATTCTATTGTAAACTGAAATGTTTTTCAACTGTATGCCAAAGTGGTTCTGTGTGAGAGGCCTTGTCACTGTGAATGTATTGAACTGGACAAGTAGTTTTCCTGGAGCTGTCTCTATATCTCAGTGGACTCTATCCTCTCCAGGCGTGAGGGTCCTGCCCAGGGAGGGGCAAGCTGGTGGAGAGAAGGAGGGCCCTTCTGGTCTTCACAAGGTGGGGAGATGGTGAGGGCGATGGGACCAGAGAGAGAGGGCGGCGGCTGAGGAGACAGAGGTGAGAGGGCTGGTGGCGGAGGTGGAGAGTTGGAAGAGGTGGGGGAGGTGGTGGTGGTGGTGGTAATAGTGGTGGTGGTGGACGTTGTGGTTGGTTTGGCTCCCAACTGGCTCATACGTTTTTCCAAAGCTTGGTTCTTCTGCAGCGTTTCCACGTAGCTGAGCTGCAGCTGTGCCTGGTATTTCAAAACCCGCTCCTTCTCGTCCTGCCAGGTGTGTCGTTCCTGGTCAAAGTTGAGGGCCTGACGTTCCCGTTGCTGTCGCTCCAGGCGCAACGCAGCCTGCAGCTGCTCCAGCTGCCTGCGCAGCTCCCCTGCCTCATCCCAGTGACCATCCTGTACTCGCTGTGGCTGATGAGCGTCCTGACGCAGTTGCACCTCCTGGCAGAGTTGGGCCTCGTGACGTAGCTGGGCCTCTTGACGCATTTGGGCCTCATGGCAGAGCTGGGCCTCCTGACGGAGCTGGGCCTCCTGGCGGAGCTGCACCTCTTGACGCAGCTGTGCTTCTTGACGTAGTTGGGCTTCATGGCGGAGATGAGCCTCCTGGCGAAGCTGGGCCTCTGGTCGGATTTGGCCGTCCTGACGCATTCGGATGTCCTGCTGCATGTGGGCATCTTGCCGCTGCTGCCACTGAGCTTCTTCACGCTGCTGCCTCTCCTGTCTCTGAGCCTCCTGCCGTTGGGCTTTGGCTTCATCGCTCTGAAGACTCAGCAGGGTGTCAGATGTGGGGGTGAGTGAGCTGGTTGAGGGCTCATTGGGGTTACGTGGGCAGTGGACGGCTCCCCAGGGCGGCAACAGCCCTGCAGCCGCTAAGTTAGGGCTCATGACAACCTCTGCTCCTCTGCTGGCTTCATTTAGAGCTCGCTTTAAACTAAGCACCTCTGCCTCAAACACACCCAGCTTCTCTCTGAGGATGGACACCTGAAGACAGGAAAACACACATCACTGAATTATCATTTACTTTTCAGTTTAGCATCACGCACAAGGTATCTTCTACATTAAAATACAATAAAAGAACATAACACTGCCAGTATACACGTATACAGAGGGATTGTATAGAGGCACGGACACAGATAAGAGATTGTATGGCTCATAGCAGCAGTGACAGATGATTGTACTTTACAGACAGGAAGAGTAGTTGACCTTGATGGATAGTGGGAGAGCAATCCACTTAGTCCAGGCAATTACCATATTAAAGCTGTTGTCTGACATCATTTTCTATTAAAATATTACATCTAAATTTGCTTATGAACTGAAGTCCATACTTTGTTAGATTAATACTGCAGAGTGGTTTTTATGGCACTCTTTTCTGTCGATGCTTGAGGGATGTTATTAAGGAAGTTATTTTACTGTTGCATGAATTGTAAGTTGCCCTCGATATGCTGTAAATTGTACATAACAAGACAAATTTTGAGAATATTGCTCTTAAATGTGTCGACTCTTCATATATTATATATTATATATTATATGCGTGTGAGCTGCTCATGAGTTCATACTCCACAAAGGGAAAATACATTGCAGCAGTAATGTATAATGTTGCCCGATCCCCAATTTGTCCCAGTCTCCTCGCCAAGTGTTTGGAATCCCTCCGAAGGATTTTGAGGATTAAACGCTCAACAATCTAGATTTAGTGGTAAGCATCCCAATCCTGCAATCTCACTTGTTGTAAACTATAATTTTGAAAGCTTTGGAGAGCAATCAGCATTGTGTTGCTCTTTTCAAAGACCCTGCTAAAGCCTTTCATATCGTCAAACTTTCTCTCTAACTGCAGAGGATTTTCATCACAGGCCTGGAACAAAAGATAATGTAAGCTTTACGTCCTATAGCCTGTGGTGCATCTCATGCATTTTTAGGTGACGTATGACTACTGTTTTAAATGTAGTTGAGGGAGATGCAAAAGATCTGGTGTTGTTCACCATATAGTAGTGATGTCGTGTCCATAATGATTTAATTATGATTAGACAGGACATATTTATCTGCTTTTTTTAACAGTCTATGGCACATCAAATTGTTAAAGGAGCCTTCTCTGTGCTCTCCAGTCCCTGGCTGCTGTCTACCATTTAATGATTTACAGTGTAAGCAAACATACTGGTGTTAAATTTGATGCTGGGCTGGCATGGGTTTGTTTGTTCACTTACAAACGTATATGTACAAATTACCATCATATCTTAAATCTTACAGTGACAGAGACGACATTGTTGTGGGGTATCGCGAAGACCTTTGTTTTGGTTGTAATGCTAATTCAGGAATCTGATGAAGAACCTGACTAATACTAAATTAGCTCTGTTACGTTCGGCATTTTAGCGGATAGTTAAATAGCATAGTTATGGTAAGCATACTAAGGGATTCATCTATTTTTCTCAATATTCCTCAGTGTTTAAGAGTTTTAATTAAAGTGTAATTGAAAACCCACCTCTGACAGAGTCCTCCTCAGCTCTCCCTCACACTTCTCCAGCTCCAGGCTCTTGGTGCTGTAGGAGTCCTTCAGGCCCAGCATGGCCTCCTCCCGCTCCCTCAGCTGGGCGTTGAGCTCCTTCAGCTGGCCTCGCAGGGCCACCATCTCTCCGGCTCGCTGGGTCACTTCAGCCTGACTCTCCCTCAGCTGCTGCTTCAGGAGGGAGATCTCTCCCGCCTTCTGACACACCTGCCACAAGATGAAGAAGAGAGCAGGTTCATTTTTGAGCGCTGTGGCGAATACGCTGCCTATTCCTCTGCATACATGTGAGCTGCTCGTACAGACACGGGCAGCTTCGAAGACACCGCTATACTCAGCGCTGCTCAGTCTAGCATGATGTAACCCTGATAACATTTAACTGAACTAGTCAAGCGCACCGACTCATATACTCATATCTCACCTCCCACTTGGTCTCCTCCAGACGAGGCAAGATGTCGGCCTGCTCTTTCCTGTAATCCAGACACTTTCTCTCCAGCTCCTCTCTCTGGGCCAGAAGAGCCGCCATCTCCTCCTGGAGCCTCCTCTTGTCCTGGGACAGACGGCTGATCTGGGCCTGCAGGGCAGTCTGGGAGCGCTGAGCACGGCGAGTAACCTGCAGACAAACCATACCCATACATTTTGAGTTTGTCCTGTATCAGTCCTGCTGTAACATCGTTTAGTTTATTGGATGATAGTGGATTACAGTATTACAGAATTCTGTGAGATGTTTCTCCAGTTTCTGCTTCAAAATCTCTCTGGAAATTAAATTTTCAGATTGACTCAAATAGCCACATTTAAATAAATGACCAATAAATGCTTAACCCTGTAACACCATGTGCATCATATTTGATAAATGAGTTTTTGAGACCTCCACATCATCATTAACAATCAAAATGCCAAAAAAAAACATGGGAATAAATATTACAAACTATAATAGCACAAGGATTGTAATTAGGCTTATTTTTCCACGTGACATTCAGAGACTGTCACTTTAGCTGCAGGATAATCTTAGGATAATCAGTTTCTTAGACATCTAAACTGGATTGCATGAACAAGTTCTTCCAGTAAGACACAAATAATGAAAAATAAAGTTCAGCAACATCCCTAAGGTGTTTACTTGGACCACAATACGCAGCGAGGCTACCTGCTGCAGGCGCGAGGCGTAGTTCTGTCTCAGCTCGTCCATCTGTCGCTCCCAGACGCGTTGCTTCTCCTCAAACACCTGAATGATCGCTGCCTCACTTTGGTCCAGGTTTCTGCGCATATGCTGCACCTGTTGGAGAGGAGGAGGAATCAGGCCACAAAGCTATAACTTAAATGGTAAGAGTAGAGGGAATCCGACTTGTATAACATAATGTGGGACTATTAGGAATTTGACTTTTGTAGTCAGCTGTCAGAAAAAACCCAAATTCAAGGATTCAAGGGTTCTTTATTATCATTTCAACACATGTTAAACATGGGATGGAACAAAATTAGTAACCCTGGTCCTGGAGCAAGCCCAATACTAAGAATAATTTTTAGAAAAATACAATAGAACTATTATAAATAGAAAGCTAGTATAAATACAAAAATAGAAAAGATATTAGGAGAAATAAATATAGGAATAGAATAATATAGGAATCAAGCAGTAAAGCAGTATAAACAGAAAAGGGTGACAATAAAAAGAAAACGAAAACAACAGCAGCAACATTGTTTTCATTTTCTTTTTCTTTTTGATAAAATGTAAAGCATTTACTTCTCAAACATTTAAATCAAACACACAAAAAAATAGTTTTTGTAAGTCCTCTTGACTTATGTTCATTACTTGTGGGTTGAATATCATTCATATCACATCAAAGCTGAACACAGTTGGGCATATTTAAGGGTAATTTTTCCCAAATTAGAAAGCATAATTCTCACTGAACACATGAAGGTTTCCAGCCATTCAGAGAGTTTGTATCACTCTGATAATAAAATGAGGGTCAGTTAATCACCAAGGCACCAAGTCACCAAAGTTATACTGGAACTGAACCAATGAATATTTTCATACTTTCTATATAAAATTTAACAAATAAAATACTTTCTACCCAAGAAGGTGCAAGAAGGTTAAAATAAAATCTAGTGTGAAGTATCTTTAGAGTAACGATAACCTGGATCTCACAGACATCTCTGTGGACAATTTTCACAATAAAAGCTTTTGTTTGTGATTTCAGTGGATCCAGAAACATGGTGTCTGGAAAAAAATTCTGGAAAAAAAAGATGTTTCTGGTGAATCATTTTACAGTTTTCTGAGTAACGTTCATCTCTGCTGCACTGGACTGCCAGCTGAATAGTCCTAAACAGAGATCTGGAAAAATAAAATAAAAAATATCTACATGACTTCCTCACAGGTGACTCATCGTAGTTTGGGTGATCTGCCTGCAGATATCCTCGCTTTTTTTTATAAAGTGTCTGCAAGGTGCAAAAAACTGTGATTTCTGGACATTTCTGATTAACCTCTGACCTCTTGCTCTTTCTCCCACAGGCGGTCCTCGAGGTCTTGGATGATGTCATCAGAGGAGGGGGAGGGACGTAGAGGTGCCGGGGCATCGCTCAGGTGGCTCAGCCTCTGATAGGATGAGGAGCTCTTCCCCGAGGAGGACCGGCCGCTGTCTGAGGCGCTGAGCCCGTTCTGGAGGAGAGGACCACATCGCTATCCATTAAAGTTGATAACGGCAAAGTGCACACAGGACTGTTCACACAAAGTGAACGTGGATGAAGGTCTTACTTGGTAGCCAGGCTTGTCCAGCTTGTCCAGGCCCGCGGCTGCCCCAGCCATGCCCAACCTGTTGATGTGGCTGGTGGAAGCACTGAGAGGCCCCAAGACCGCTGGGGGTCCACAACCGGACCCCGAGCCCGTATAGGTGGGCAGGCTGGTCAGGGAGTTCCTCCCTGAGTCAGACATCCCTCCCTGAACCACCTCATTACCATTTCCCCCGCCCTCACTTCTGCTGACCCTCACTGGGCTGTCCTGGTCCAGGAGCAGGGCCTCTGGGACCTCTCCCGATTCCCCTCCTGCTCCGTCCCTGCCTCTCCTGCCTCCTCTGCTCTCACTGAACCCTTCACTCCTTGCCTCAGTCTTGCCCTCGCTCCCAGCCCCTCCTGCCTGGCCCACCAGGTTCTGCATCGAGTGGAAGCTTTTGGGAACCACCGGCTTGAAGGCAGAGGGACGAACGAGGCCTGAGTTGTTCTGCATCGCCTGTGAAAGAGACAACACGAGGAAGGAAAGAAGGACAGTGAGTGGTAAGAGACAGTATTGTGCATAATGCACATTATAAAATGTTCTGATTAAATGTTACGTAGCCAAGTTAAGTTGGTGTCACTCTTTCTGTTACTAGCAAAAGTCTTTTGAGTATGTAATTCCTTGTTTTCGTTTGGATGCTATTTTGTAGCTGATTCGTGGTGGAGGAATGGGAGGAAATACTAAAAAGACTTAGGAAGGCGCCCATTTGATTTGTTAAACTCTGCTGATGCTACCGAAACATGATAATAGCATCAAATAGATTTTGGCAAAGAATTAGGTAAATGTTGTCCCTGTTTACTTACATTTGAGTTGCACTTTATGGCCAGTTTGGAGAGGAGGAAAGATTACATCAACCAATGACTCTTTCAACACACATGTAAACTTATTAAAAAAATCAGAATTTAATGGAACGGGCCTTCTCAATCAGGGGCTCTTCACAGGCTGTATATTCATGAGCTGGGCACATTTCTCATACTGTTTCTTTTCAATTGTTTTTAGAGGTCTGAAGAGGTAAAACTAAAAGAAAAATTAAGCAAGTTTAAAGCTGATTTGATAAGATAAAAGAATCACCAATAAAATCATCTGGCGACCCCTTTCAGATTAATTTTACATTCATTCTGAGGGTGCTGACCCCCAGGTTAGGATCCACCGTCCTCAGTCGTGAAGTACCTGCTCCAGTTTTCCGGACACTGGCAGGATCTTGGGCGGGTTGTGGTTTGGAGGGTTATGGCTGCCTGGGTTGTTCTCACTGTCAGTTCTGGCGGCGGCCATCTCTCTGTGGTGGTGCTGGTTCATGCCAACGCCGTTCTTGTCATTTCCTGCTCGGCCCACGATGTTCCCGCAAACATCTAAACCTGCGGCCTGCATCTCCCTCTCCCTCTCCCTTTCCAGCCTCTCGTTCTCCAGCCTCTCTCTCTCCCTCTCCCTCTCCCGCTCCCTCTCTCGCTCCCTCTCCCTCTCTATCTTCTCCCTCTCGATCCTCTCCCTTTCCCTCTCTCTGGCTCGCTCCCTCTCCCGCTCCCTCTCCCGCTCCAGCCTTTCCCTCTCCACTCGTTCCCGCTCCCTCTCCCGGTTCCTTTCCCTCTCTCGCTCCCTCTCTAACCTCTCCCGGTCCCAGTCTCGGTCCCGGTCCCTGTCTCTCCCCCTCTCACGCTGCCTCTCCCTCTCCCTCTCCCACTCCCTCTCCCGCCTGCCTGCTCCGTTGCCACAGTCCAACTGATTGTTGTTGGACGGGGCCGTCATGGTACATTCAGTGTTGGTGGAGGAGGCTGTTTCGGTGGGCCGGTCAGTCCCGGTACAGGTCCCAGTCCCGATACTAACACTCCCTCGTTCATCGCTAGAAGCCGTCCCGTCAGATATAGTCGCCGGGGGGCGTGGCAGCCGCTCTGCGCTGCAGCTGCGGTCGGCAGGGCAACGGCGAGAGAGAGGAGGGGCCCGAGGCAGGGTGGTCCTCGTGCCCACTGACTTCATGGCAAACTCCTGCTCTCCTGCCACCCCACTGCCAACACTGCCCATAGTGGGGGTCAAAGGTCAGGGATTAGAGGTTAGGAGTCAGGATTGGGGAGGGTCACAGATACATTTGGAAGTAGTGTGGGTCATCACAACCTAATGCAGGTAGTGGGGGCACACACACTAGAGGAACACAGAAAAACGAAAGGAGTTATACAATATTGTAATTGCATAATGACTAGTTATACAATAATAGTTAATGCAGAATAGACTCCAACCCACATACAGGGGCAGCATGGTCCTCCCACCATGATAAAAATGGAAAGGGTCAAACTCAACAAGTCTGGACAATTATTACTATAAATTACTTTCAGTTTATTGCACATATTTATTATGTAGTTTGTAGATAAGAGTGAGAAGTCATTTTGAACTATTTTATTTGTATGCAAGTTACAAGATGTTGGGTGGAGAGGTCAGTTACACCAATCCAATACAGAGCTAAAATTAAACAGGATTTTGTGTTGTTTAGCATCAGTGAACTGGAGGATTTTGTTTTGTTTTTGCATTTTTCATGGACGCAAACATAGGCACACCAGCACAAAACCGGCCGAACGCAACACAAAACCACAGCCCTGCAATAAATGCAAAACCTGTTCGTTCATTCTTTTCATTCTGTATTGAATAGATATAATTTTTACTGAAATCTGTAAGACTTCCGTGTTTGTTGATGTTAAACTGATATATATATCTACATATATAAAACACCATCTCCGTCCAGAAATGCACTCCTAGGAACGGCTAAGATCCTGTGCAGACCCCTCAGGCTCCCAGGCCTCAATACCGCCCAGGGTGGGCGAGGGAGAGTTTTTTTTGTAATATAGTATATACTATATATATAATTATCAGAATTACAATCAACCATTTTTATTGAGACATTTTTCATATTTAAGTTGCTTTTGTTGCCACAAAATGGGCTTGCATTTTTGAGTGTAAAGCATTACTATTACACCAAACAAAAAAATATTTAATGATCTGTTTGGTATATAGGCCACGTATAAACAGATATGGATTCACTGTGGTCGCCACAAAGTAATACTCAGATAAATATATAGTATACTGTCCCACGTTTGTGGTCACCTCAGAGAAGTCCCTGCAGGAGCATTTCTGTTATTAAGAGAAATTAGAGTCTTAGTTGGGATTTGGGGTTAACAATAGTGTTGTATATGAATAACTGTCAACGCTCATTAAAGTAGCCAAAGTCATGAAGCATGCAGCTGATAAAACAGTGTTGAGTACATCGAGAACTAACAGTAACAGATTTTACTTGGAGGGGTTTATTGCATTGATTTTAAGAGTAACTGCATTATTACATTAGACACTCAGTTGCCAGTTTTTTTGGTAAATCTAGCTGTATCTCACAGGGCTTAGCTTCACAATCAGTGGTGCTGTAGTGGTGGTGCTTGGTAACCTTAACCAATAAGACAAAGTGAAAACTGAAAAGATAAATGTCATTTATTTTACATTTGATCTAATCTTGTGGTCCCATCTTACAGAAGGGCCCTTCATCAAAATCTACTGTAATACTTTATCAACTATCCCCTCAGCTGATATTATGTGTAACAGTGCATATTCTTAGCAGGTGTATGTTTCACCAAGTAATTGCAAGCTAACATACAAACTAACTCTGGGCTAAATGTGTTGGGGAACCATGTGACTGTGGAAGGCTCATTGAGCGCCCCTGGTCTTACAGAGAAGCATTTTTTATATCTAGTCTACCTTTATTGACATTGATGCAACTTTAAATCACCCCCTCTGTATTTTTTCTTTGTTTTTTTTAGCAGGACCGTTACACTATACTGAAATATCTTTAGCTTTGTTCACCTAATAGACTGGAAACTGAGAGTACATTCAGGGCCTCTAGTTGAACTGCACTGTATTATTCTGAGAGGTGCCTCTAGTATTTTGTCAAGTGTCCCACTTACAGTATATCAGTGGGCGCAGACTAAATATTACACCTCTGAGTGGGCGTCCTGGTGGTCTGAGGGGTTTGGGAAGCTGACCACATAAATGCAGCATCCCCGTTCGAGTGCAGCCCGGGACCTTTGTCGCACGTCACCCACAACTCCCCGCCTGCCGTTTCCTGTTAACCGCACACATCCCGTGGCGAGGGCGCAAACCTCACAGGTGTCTCGGCGTGACACAACACGGCCCAAAACAACCACAAAATTTTTTTTAAAAACTAATCGGACGCTAAAACGCAAACAATAGGTTAAGACCTATCACAGGGCTGTTGCTCTGAGCCGTGTGCAGTTTTTACACAGGTGTGCCTGTAAAGTGGTTTTGCATGTGCAGCATATATATATATATATATATATATATATATATATATATATATATATAAATGCTCCAATATATATATATATATATATATATACATCCAGAGGAGCTCCTGGGTTGGCCTGCAAGGTTGAGCATCAAAGAGCCTGCTGCCATATGAACATTCACATCAGCAGCATCACACAGTGGTAACATATCACCCAGGTACAGATACACAGACAGACACATAGAAAGATAGATAGATAGATAGATAGATAGATAGATAGATAGATAGATAGATAGATAGATAGTGGTGCATTCATGCCAGTGCACCTCCCCTTCTCATCCCATTTACTAGAGGTTTACTTCCACTTGGGTGAATAGTAGTAGTAGTAAAATACACTGCCTATCTATCTGCTGCTCTGCCTCAATCCCCTCCCCTCACGACTCCCCCCCCCACCTCTCTCTCTCTCTCTCTCTCTCTCTCTTTTTCTCTGCATCCCTGGGCGGCAAGGGCGGCTTTAGCAGCATCCGCATCAAGCCCTGAATCGACTGCGCTCCCAAACAATTACTCGCTATAGGCCCCGAGACAAGGAGCGAAAAGCAGGATCCTCGCCGAATTAAAAAGAGGAAGAAAAAAAAACGTAAAAAAAAATAAACAACACACACACACATACACACACACCACACACGCACACACAAAAAAAAACAACAAACAGCTCAATTCAAATGCACGGCGTCATTGACATTGACGACAGCGGCTTTGATTTACCGATTGTAGCATCCCGGCGGTCCATCATCAAAGGCTCTGCTCACTATTTCGCAGCTCGGGCGGCTCGTAAGATGGCAGCCTCAATAAACAACGCTGTCACACGGGCGAGCGGCGTCGGTCCCGGTCGGGCCGGGCTCTCTCACTGAGTCCGCGGCGTTACCGGGGCTCGGTAACACTGAGCGCGGATGCTGCCGTCGACCGCTGTCAGCGTCGGATGCTGATGATGGAGTCGGTCGGTTGATACGCGCATCAGCTGAGAGACACACACCCACCTCTGGCCCCGCCCCTCCGGCTGCACGATACAAACGCCCCCTTTTGGCATTAGTCCAGTCCAGCGCTTCCCTCCTGCCCCCCCCTCCCTCCATTCCCCCGCGGGAAAAGCCTATGGAGGCATATAGTCCCCTGGATAGATAGATGGATGGATGCATAGAGGTGGATGCATCACCAGATAAACGCATGTTACTTTTTTTCAGCCTAAAGCCTGTGAGCAAGATAAATCAGTTTTTTAAAGAAGAAAATTATGTTTTGGCTCAATAGCTGTGTAATGACTGGGGGTCTCTCTTGGTCCCTGTCAGCTATAAGTCACGACAGCTTCTCCCATTTTCAACAAAGACCATGTGATACACGACATAAATGTCCCAAATAAACTGATTTTCAACTCAACAAGCTATAAACACAACATTATTGCATTAAGTTAACAGTTGAAGCTAGAGTAGGTGATTTTTAGTCATTTTTGCTAATGGACACAATGTTCTGGTGGTACATGACTCAGATCATCTGTAAAAACAGTCATTGCTCCACCTGCTCCCAATGAAGGCCTCTGAAGCGGACATGACAGTGGGAAAAACAACAACCAAACCAGTCAAACAACGAGAAAACAACAGTCTGCACAAGTAAAATGAAGAGGAAACAAGGAATGCAAAATAGTGAGCTAAAAAGAAAGAATCAGAGGAAGCGCTGCAGCTTTGGGGACGAGCCGTGCGTCACCACAGAGGGAAGGGAAGTGACCTGGACGTTGGACTCCAAAAATCCAAAATCCAAACATTTAAAAAGTCCGCTTTCTTTCTTTTGCTGTTGGCACAGAGCAACGCTGTCACCTATTTGGAGCTTTCTGTCCACCTATTGAACTCCAACATTCACAGTCTTGTAGCTCTGCCTTTGATCTCCACTAAGTCCTGCAGATCTGATTCTTTAGCTGCCACATGTGCAACCATGTTCGCAAACCACCTGCAAACTTTGACTGTTTGGTAGCAGACAGTAGCTCTTTCACGTTTGAAACAGCATGAGAGCATTGAGACCGTAGCAGAAGATTAAAAATGCTGAAACGCTCTGTAAGTTTCAAATAACTGATGATAGTTCTTTGTCTATTTGTGACTATGAGGTCATCAGGTCCACATTTAAGCTTTCAATAAATGAGTTCGTGCAATGCTGACTACGCCACTTGCTGCCAGGTCAGTCGTGTTTTTAAATCTACTCCTTCTGTGGCCACAGTCGCATATTGGCTGTGATGAACCAGTGATGATGCTGAAAATGTAAAATGGTGGACATGCGTGAGTTTACTGCACCTCTTGACCCTATTTCAGTCCCGTCTGACTCGATCTTTTGTCTGACAGCATCCCACTTTTTCCCCACTTGATTTTTACTTCCAGTTTTGTTTCTTTCAGACTAACACTTGTTGGTGGTTGAGTCCACATGCAGCAATGCACTCTACTGTAATCCAGTGAATATCTCATCTTTCTGGTTCCAGTTATCACTTAAGCACGTGATTGTGGGTTCAACATATGAGCTTTCCTGAATTTGAAAGAAGATACCACAATATTGCAAAATAACAACAATGTGATAAAAGCAGCCTCTTCTGCAGCGTGAAATAGGCCCTTCTGGTTTAACTTCTTAAGTTTTTTGAGCATTTGAATTAAGGATTTTTACAGCTGCTGTGACATCCCCTGCAGTCTCTTTCTCTCCAGGTATTTGGAGCATTTCTTTTTCTTTTGCTGATGTGGTGGGGGAAATAAGAACCAGTCCGCCCCCTTCAGGTTTGGAGAGGAACATCCAAAACACAAAGCACACATACATGCAAATCCAAAACTCAGAGTCTTAGCCATTTTTATGTATGTGATCATGGAAGATAAGCAAAGATAGTTTGATGGGCCAAGATCACAAGAATTTTGTGTTTCACAGCATGCTTATCATGACAGGAAAGGGTCCTGTGTAACTTGGTTTACATCAAATGTCTCATAAATACCAGTAAAATAATTTCATTTTATGTAACATTATACACTTCCCTACCTTACTACATCTTAGAGGGAAATATTGTACTTTTTACTCTTTTTACTCACAACTTAGGGTTTCTGTAAACATATATGATATATTAAAATGCACATGTACAGCTGAAATGATTAATTGATTAACAAATTCAGTGCTAATTGTTTGTTATTTTCAACACACACACACACACACACACACACACACACACACCATCATAGCTCCTGTTTCAACAATATGAGGATTTGATGCTTTTCCTTTTAATCATGTCAATTGAGTTTTATCAGTTTTGAGGTTTGAAATTATATTAGAAACAGTCAATAGATTTATCAAAAGACCTATCAGCAGATTGGTCCAGAATTAAACCTGTCATTTGTTGTAGTAATAAAAAATAGCTCCACCTCAAGCACCTCAGCTACAACAGAAGATGATTACTGACTGAATAAAAATGATCTATATGATATATTACATGCGAGTATAACAGTCTCAGGGGTCATTTTACCACATCAAGTACTTTTTATACTTTTACTTGTTACAGAGTATTTTAACAGCTCGGTATTAAAACCTTTACTCTGGTGAAGGGTCTTAAGAGTTTTCTGAAGTACTGTAGGGTCCCAAAGTCAACAGATTAATTTCTAAGGCCAACATATATATTTTTATAGTATAAAATTAGCAAATCGCTCATTTAAGTCTTCTTGACTGTCCACAAGGGGGCAGTGGTGTCTATTTGCTGATAGCAGTAATCTCACAAGATGAGACCCGGAGACTCAGTATCTCTCTCCCTTTGACCAACATGGGGCGCTATGATTTCTTCCACGAATCTCAACGAAACTGAACATCAGCTTTTGCATATATCTCTTCTCTACCCCCTTTTATTTTTGTTTTCTTATTTACTCCAGGGAAGGAAGACATGTAAAATCTTTGTAATTTACATATTTTTTTATTATAAATTAGAAAAATGTGAAATATGTGTGAAATGTGATGCTTTCACTCCATTCATGTATATCTTTAATTGTATCTGCCAAAATGATCAAGAAGCAGAATGATACAGTGCTGTTAAGTCATATATGTGGGCCAGGAGGGTTATAGATTTGATCATGGATTACTATTATCACAGTGACATAAAATGTTGTGATATTGACTGGCCCACATTTTGACCCTGCAGTGGATGTGACGAAGCATCAACCCTTAAATTTCTCGAGTCATTTGATTTTTGGTGCCTCAGGACTGAATTGACAGATGGTTTCATTGGATGCTGACAAATAACTCAAAGGTTAACTTTGTTGTTTACTTTAAGGTATCTCAAAAGAGAGCCAGCATTCAGAGTGACATTTTGGTTGTATGCTGATCCTTTTGTAAAATCCCCCAATGGTTCACCATTCTAAAACCAATCTAAAAGTCGTAATGATATCACATGTTCTTGTAGTTCCATTTTCACTTCTCATGAGAGGCACACGCTGTTTTAATCGATTAGTCAGTCATTAAGCACACAAAATATGAAGTATTAATTCAATGAAGGGCAGTGACACATGTATAAATAAAATAATTCATAAAGGGCCCACATGTCACTCTCACATCTAAAAATGAATTCACTCAAGATTATTGTTGAAAGAAAGCAGTGTTCTTTGTATTATATAACTGCAGTAACTGTTGGACATCTACTGGACATAGTGTATGTTATATGTTTCTATTATATTTCATCGCCCTAATCAGTGTTGTTACTTTTTTATTTTCTTCTGTGGTCATTGGTTTTGTTAGATGTGTTTTCAGTACAACTTATCACATGAGTGGAGGTTAAAGCGTGCCAAATGACCACAATTATTAATGTTTTGAGTGATTTACTAGAAATATTTGTTCTATTATATAAAGTGCCAGGCTAGATTTATATTTAAGGTTAGGGTTAGGTTGCTAGTTAAATTACAATTTTTGACATTTTGATTCAGAATCAAATAATGTATGTTTTGAATGAGAAATACAGTTTTAGAGTGAAGCATAGCGTGACATACAGTGCATGAAATGAATTTGTTGTTGGGTTATAAAAGCAGCTCAGTGTTCACATCCCTCTCACAAGCTGACAAAAGCAGTGAGCTCCTGTCCTCTCATTTCACATGAGCTGGAATCACTTTAACTTTTTTAACTTTTTTTCCCACTGATCATCAGCAGAGAAAATTTAACAAGATGTCAGACGTTTACTCTACCAAGAACAGGACTCTGGGCCGTGCCATCTGTATCATCACGGGAGCATCTAAAGGATTTGGACGGGCGCTGGCACATGAAGTAAGTCTTAAACAAGTAGAAAAAAAAAAAGAAAGCAGATAAGCAAACAAATGAATGTTGTGTTGTCCATCCAGGTGTCTCCCTTGTTGATGCCTGGCTCCATCCTCCTGCTTGTGGCCCGCTCTGGGACTCTACTGCAAGATCTGCGGGAAGAGCTGCGGAGCTTCACGGAGGACAAGCAGCTGATTGTTCACTGCGTAGCTGTCGATCTGAGCACGAGGGAAGGGGTGGATGAGACAGTCACGGTGGCGAGGCAGGAAGCTGTGAATGAAATCGACCACGTGCTTCTCATTCACAACGTTTGTGAGTGTGACATCACTCTGTTTGCAGAAGTCTCATCCCCAGAGCTGTTTTTGTACACCGATCCCTCGTACCTCCATCTCCTGTCGACCCCTGTGTCGTTTTACCTTCACCTTTACCAAACCTGTCTCTCTCCTTCTCTCTGCTCCCAGCGTCTTTGGGGAACATTTCCCACTGCATGAGTTTCACCAACCCAGATGAGGTGCTGTCCTACATGTCCCTCAATGTTAGCTCTCCTCTGGCGCTGACTGCGGGGATCCTGCAGGTTTTTCCGCGCAGTCCTGGCCTGCGGTGGAGCATTGTGAACGTCTCGTCGGTCTTTGCACTGCAGGCCTTACCGTCCTGGGTGCTCTACTGCACCGGCAAAGCTGCCAGAAAAATGATGTTCACGGTGCTGGCTAAGGAGGAGCCAAATGTCAAAGTCCTCAACTACTCTCCAGGTACACAAAACTTTATGTATAAAAATTCTGCTATTTGGTTGTTGTCTCTTAGTTGCGGTGGGGTTTTGAGTCACATTACATGAATTATCTATCAGTGTGCACCAGGTAAATATTTTAAGAAAAGAGAAGGAGCTGAAATGTTATCTCACCATCTAGTACGTACGTGATATTGAGCAGAGAAAGCATTTTATTTTTCTCTAACCTGCTAATTCTCCTGGTGTCCTTTAGGTCCTATGGAAACAGACATGCAAAAGGAGATTCAGAGGTTAACAGGGGTCCATCATCATCTAATGCCTTGCCAGAAGCCTGCAGCCAAACTGATGGAGCTGCTCTTGGACGACGATTTCCCCTCAGGAGCACACCTAGACTTCTATGAAGTTTGATATTAAAATGAGTGAAGTCTATGTGTTGTCAATTATTGCATGCCATTCAGATCCATGCTCAGGTTGCTTCTCTCAAATGAGGTTTAAGAATAAGATGTAGTTATTGTGTAATGTAGCTAACTAAATGATAAATAAAAAAAGCCTCAAAACTTGAGAATATGCTGAAAGTATTAAAAAGACTGACAAACATCTTTAACTCCATATTGAGTGAAATGTTATGATTTCTTGCTATATATGAATATAATTTTCTCTCTAGAAATAACTTTTGTTTTAGTTTTAGTAAAAGGAGTTTTCCTTTTACTCTGAACTGTTGATTGGCACAGTAGCAATCTTTCATAGACTTCTAGTACTATCAAAAGTAACATGAATATGCACATGTAATACATGTATTGATTTGTCCGACTCTCATCCATTCAGTCCTTGCGCTCATTTATAGACAGAAAAAGTAAAAAGAAAATGGTACGGTGGATCACAAACGATACCACTACCACGGGTTCATGCAGGTTTCTAAGACTTTGTCTGTGATGCACTAAAGCTGGTCTCCCTGAAGCTGTTCTGTTATGTCACAAGTTATGTTGCAATCACACAGAGAGAGAGAGAGTATGTTAGAGAAAGCACCAGAAGAGGGTAGAAGCAGAGAGAGAGAGAGAGAGAGAGATCAGCTCTGTGTCTGTCAGATATCTTGCAGCTGTCCAACGTCACCACTGAGTCCTGACAGACAGCCCCAACTGAGGGCCGAAAATAACCCCCAGGGCCCGGGCACCTACCAATTCATGATGGGGGATGGGGGAATTTCAAGCCAGTTAACTCGACAAAAAGCAAAGAGTGTGGCCCCAAATTTAAATAATTGAACAGATTTGTTTGATTTGCAAGATTTTTCAGTGGCGTCAGATTCAAATGTGGTTGTCAGCTCGGTTGACATGTCGGCCCTTTGAAGATTTTTTATTTCTCGGGGAAATTATGAGATAAATGACCACCAACCCATTTCATGTGTCTGTTGGTACAGTTCAAGAGGTGGACGGCTATTTTAGTACCCCGGGTGTGGAATGTGCAGTTGTCACTGAAGAACACAGAGGACACCGATTTGTCTACGAGTTCCTCAACTACCCTCCTGCTTTATTTAGCCTCACCCTGCCGCTGACACACACTCCTCTCGTCCATTCACCGCTCACCCACTGTTCGCCAGCATCTCAGGAACCGGCGCAGCCACCATGGAGAGCGTCACGATATTTGACTCACCTGGAAAAGGAAGGGGCCTGAAAGCTAACAAGGAGTTTTGGGCCGGAGACGTCATTTTCTCAGAGCCTAGTCTGGCAGCTGTTGTATTTGACAGGTACAGTAATGATGCAGCTTGGACACTCAGTGGTGGAGCCTGTATTCGGACCTGCATTAGGACCTTTGGGCAATTGAACAATACATTTCCTGTCATTCTCCAAGTTTTACAATTCATCAACAATATCTTATCTTATATGTTTCTCTATTTTGAAGGGGCGTAATGTCTACTTTTACTGTGTTCTTACAGTAAAACATGGTGATGTCATTTCTTGTACTGTGCCTCACATGTTGACATCCCATCCTCTATTTCTACATAAATAAGACCATGAAAGAGTAAAAACAAACACTAAATTGTTTGCAACCCTTGACGGGAACAATCAGAAAGAAAAACTCACTTTTTCAGAGAAAATGAAAATGATTAGGTTCATGTTCTGTTTTGTTTTTGACCTTGGTTCTCTTGTCCCATATCCTTTGTTTTTATAGTGTCAGGGTCTTATGTTATGTGTTCCATGTATTGTCCTTGTCTCTCGTTCCCTGTGCCTTGTGCGTTTAGTAGGTTTCTGATTGGATTTGCATAATATCTGGTGTTTCTTGCATCGCCTGGTGTCAGGTTGTTCTCTTTTTGTTCTCATGTCTCTTCACATGTCCTCTTCTGTCATGTCCTGTGTCTTGTGTTATTTGTTTCCTGTCTTTTGTCTTGAATCATCCACAGTTCTGCTCATGTCCCCTCCTCTCCTCACTGGTGTCACTTGACTTCCCATCGTACTGTCATATCCTGAAGATGTGTTAAGTGTCATGTCTGGTTTCTTGTTCTGGCTTGTCATGTTTTATTTTGAAATCCCTAACGCTCCTCTTGTTTCAGGTCCCTTCACTTCCTGCCCTTGTGTTCTTCCCACCTGTGTGATTGTCTGCCCCACCCTGATTGTTTCCACCTGTCCCCCATTACCTCCTGTGCTTATATAGTCCATGTCAGTCTTTGTCTTGTTACATCTCTCATGTAATTTGCTCATGTTCCATGTGTTCACATCAAGCTCATGAAATCATGTCTGCTTTTTGTAAGACGTTACTTTCGTTAAAACCTGCAAATCTACTTCCGGTGTCTGTGTCCTGCATTTGGGTCCACCTGGCTTGCGTCTAGTTTTCCATTTATATATATAATATGTATATATATTGTTAATTTTTTAACAACATTTTAAATTTAAAATCAACTCAAGATCCACATTCTAGCTTTATTCGACGTGCTTCAAATCAATGATAATGATTTGAGTTCAGTGCATAATACAATTTAAAAGAAAATATAGAAAGAAAAAGTTCTAAGATCTAAACAGTTCCTACTATAACTCCCATTTAATTCCTCTTTTGACTACTGTAACCAGCTACTGTATCAACACTATAAATGTGCTCTGATGGGTGAATCTTGACTTTTTCTGTTTCTTCTGTCTCTACAGTCTCGCAGAGCGCATTTGTCACAGCTGTTTCCGCAGACAAGAAAAGCTGCAGAGGTGCGGCCAGTGCAAATTTGCTCATTACTGTGACCGAACCTGCCAGCGTGCTGGATGGGCAGAACACAAGCAAGAATGCGGTGCCATCAAAGCTTATGGGAAAGTACCGAATGAGAACATCCGGTAAGTGGAACTCAATGAATGAGCTATTTGAAATTCATGCAATGTTAATGTGTGCCTGATTTAACAGTGACCCGTAAAATTACCTGCAAGCATCTCTATTGTTTTTTTGTCTGTGAACAGCTTAGTGGCCCGCATCATGTGGCGCCTTGACAAGGATGGGAGCGTGGTGTCTGACATGCAGCTGACCACGCTAGATGAGCTGGAGGACCACATCGCTGACATGCAGGAGGACGAGTTGAAGGAGTTCAAAGTGGACATCCACAACTTCCTCGATTACTGGCCTCGCAACAGCAAGCAGCACACGATTGATGACATCTCACATATTTTTGGAGTGGTGCGTTCCTGGGTGTTATCCCTGTATTGGCCCGTCCCACATTTCACTTTTATCTGGCTTGGTCTAAAACTGGGTCACATAGCAGGGCAGGAAGATAATGAGCCGAATATCTTTCCTAAATAGACTTCTGGGGACTGAAACTAATGCACTCAGTCACATAAGATTCAATATTTTCATGTACACACGGGCAATGGTTGACAAGGCTGTAAATACTTAGGCTTGTTCCTTCACACCTGGTTTTACAACAAAGTCATACCATAACTTTTGTGTGCAGGTTAATTGTAAGTGTCCAGTATAATATTAAAAGTTATAAACATGTCCAGTCAAGAAAACATTGAATTATTTTCATAAAAGTTCAAACAAGGAAGCCAGCGGCAACATCCAAAGTGTTGCTTGCCTCTATCATGCCTTTCTACAGTGATGCAGAGGTTTGAAACACTTTCTAGTTGAACATTTCTTCAACAAGCATCTTATCTGTTGGTATCCAAAAGCTCTTATCACAGATTTCATATGTTTAGTTTTTTTTAACATGGTTTAATTTGAATAGGTTCGATAATAGAATTAAAAAAATAGGAAAAAAGTCAGACAGATCAACATAATTTGTGCAATATAAATGTTTTTGTGACTCTACTGATGTTTAAAAGACACATATTCTGTCATTTTAATACCTGCCTTTTTAATGAATGTCTCCCCTCTTTCTTTCCCAGGTTAACTGTAATGGTTTCACTGTGAGCGACCAGAGGGGCCTTCAGGCTGTGGGCGTTGGTCTTTTCCCAAACTTGTGCCTTGTGAATCATGACTGCTGGCCAAACTGCACTGTGATCCTCAACCACGGCAAGTAAGTAAAGAAAAAGCGCAGATGAAAGCACTCTTTTATAAATTCTGTCTGTATTTATCTGAAACAGACTCTAACTTGATTAAAAATTCTCAGTGTTTTCAGAGTTTGTGTGTGTGTGTGTTTACGCACTGTTGTTTTTTGCGTGTGAACATTTGTCAGGTTGCATTTGGTGTAAAACTGCTTCCTGTTTGTCTTTCAGTCAATCGGCTGTGAATACTATGTTTCATTCTCAACGGAGGTGCGTTACCTCAACCTGGGCCTTTTTTAAGTGTTACTTTTTCGAGCACCATTGAGACTATTACATAAAATCATTAATCAACATGCCATTACACATAACCGCCATTTCCCTCCTTCTCTGTCCATTGTAGAAAATGAGCCTTTTGTCAGTAGTGCCCTGTAGTATGCACTGTGACGTTGATGTGACTCAGTTTTCACAAAAAAATAGGTCCACATTAGTTGAATGCTCTAACCTTTATACATCACATGTAGCATAACAAAAGGCTGGGTTTTCTCTGCTTATCTCTTCACCTGAAAAAAGCTAATTTTTCAGCCACTCATATTTCTCTAACTGTTTGTCATGTCCACACAAAGTTTCACTCATGTGGTGATGGGTTTTCACTTTGTGTGTCCGTCCATGTGTGGCCGCACTTTGTGTCACTCAATCATGGCAACACGGATTTCTGTGTGACAGTGAATTTGTAGTTTCTTCCACTACTACTTTCATTGCTATCAGTTCACCTCTAACATCACGTAACACCGAGCTAAAACAAGATTTTCAGTTACATTTTAAAAAACAAAATATCCATAAATTATTTCATATTTAAGCCTTTTATTACAATTTTACTGCTTTACTAAATGGATGTGGGATTTGTTTCTCTCATATTTGTTAAATCTGGAAAGAAATTCTAAATGTTCTTGCAAAAAATACAACAAATCAAAACTTGGGAAAAAAAATAAATTAACAAATGAAAGAAATTATGCAGTAAAAATTGTCCAGGCATGTACCAAATATTCAGCCTTTTTTTTTTTAGCATGAATACATTGGGATTTATAAAAGTGGTACATACACAAAATGAATGACATGAGTTGAGGCTTAAGTGTGAAATAAGCATTCATTTTATCCTTCCACTGAATTGACCGAACTGAAAGCCACACTATGGAACAGTGTTTCACCATAAATCAAAAACTGTGTGGAGAAAAAAAAAAGGAAAGAATAAAGTCTTTCTCTAAGTGTTCCCCACATATACACCTGCATTTAACTGTGTGTCTCTTCCTCAGGATTGAGCTGCGCTCTCTGGGTAAGATCGAAGAGGGGCAGGAGCTCACAGTCTCATATGTGGACTTCTTGAACTTGTCAGAGGAGAGACAGAGACTTCTGAAAACACAGTACTTCTTCGACTGCACATGCGAGCACTGCAAGGACCGCATCAAGGATGACTTGAAGTTTGGGGGAAGGGAAACGGATGGAGTCAAGGTTTGTGATCGCTGGGCACATTTCCCTGCTGTTGGCTTTAATGTTACCCCCTCCTACCACATTTAGTTCTGACATGGGTGATGAGGATGGGAAACATGAGAGGCAAAGCCACGGTGACTATTTTAAGCAAAGATAACTCCCAATGGATTCAACTGTGTGTACGTGCACGCATTCACACAAAACATTCGACAGCCAGTGAGGCAGAGAAAAATGAATGATGTAAACACATTTTGCTTGGTAACTTCAGTTGCTTCATGGCTTTAACTGAATTTTATTTTTACATGCCAGAAATTATCTTTTCATCTATTTTATATGATATAATTGACATTCAACCAGCACCAAACTACTTATTAATAAGTCATCTTCCAATACAATAATGTGTAACTGAGTGAATGACACACCATAAAAGGTGTAGTAATTCCTTGGCCTTGAATGATTGGGCTTGACATTATCTGTGAAATATGAGGCACTACATCTCTGTGAGAGTGCCGATTACCGTGTGTGTGTGTGTGTGTGTGTGTGTGTGTGTGTGTGTGTGTGTGTGTGAGAGAGAGAGAGAGAGAGTGTGTGAGAGAGAGATTGTGTGTGTGGGTCAGAAGTTATAAATAGCATATGTTGGGGACTATCCACAGAGAAAAATAGTTTATCTTTAACCATAGAAATCTGACATGATAGCCATAATAATCAAAAATAGTCTTTTGAATTATACTTTATCTTTAGAAGATGGAAGGTTGCTGGTTGTTGGGTAAATAAACATTCAAAGGTCTCAGTCAAAGGTTGTCTTAAGATAAAAATAATCAGGCCTTTATCGACTTAGATAATAGATATATATAGAGCATGACCTCAAAATATTTGATTAAGCAAATGTCATGTTTGATTTCATTATGACTGCACTGATGACTCATTAAAATATGATCAATGTCTCCCATCTTTAACTTTTAGCCCTCAGAGGAACAGGTGAAAGAGGCAACGGATTATTGCTTTGAAATGCTGGAGAAGATGGACAAGGCTCGATTAAACGGCGACTACCACGAGGTATTCTATGACATCACCTACATCACCTGATAACAACAGATTAAGTTGGAAACATTTTTTCCTTCTTATCACAAACAGAATATTCTTTTAAATCTTTTTTTTGCTTGTTTATTTTTTTCAGGTGGTAAAAATCTGCAAGGATTGCATAAAGAAAACAGAGCCGGTTTTGGCCGACACTCACATCTACCTGCTGAGGATGTGGAGCACATTAAGTGAGGTTCAGGCCTACCTGCAGTACTTCAATGACGCCGCAGACTACGCTCGCAAAATGGTGGAGGGATACATGTAAGTAAAAAGATACTGAGCTGGCTGTTATGATTCGTGTGAGCATGCACATACCTTTTCTAATAATGATAAACACACACATAAATTAATACATCTCCTCTCCTGACAGGAAACTGTACCACCCAAACAATGCTGTTCTCGGTATGGCTGCCATGCGAGCAGGAGTGACTCACTGGCAAGCTGGAGAGATAGAGGTCGGCCACGGGATGATCTGCAAGGCCTACGCCATTCTCATGGTCACCCACGGCCCGACACATCCCATCACCAAGGACCTGGAGGTACACCCCTCATCATCTGCACACAAAAGTGCATTTGGCTTTAAAAACCCTCTGGACACTATCTGCTCAGTACCACACCGCAAACAGACACAGTTAGCAAACCAGTAGGTGAACAAAGTGAAGCATCAGCTGCTGTGTTCATAGCTTGTTTTCACTGCCTCCAAGTGGCTCAAAAAAACCCCCCAAAAAACCAACTCTAAATATGGAAAATCCTGCACTTGGAAGTGATTCAGCCCTTCTTTCGGCCCTTTTAAAATATTAGTTATGAGTTAAGTTTAAATACAACTCAAGAACAAAGTGGAGTCAAAACTGGCCAGGTCATAAGTCTTTTTTTAAAAACCTGTAACTAATTCTTCTTAGAGCGTCTTAAGCACTGATGTTTCTTTCCGGATGTTTCCGCAGGCGATGCGTGTTCAGACAGAGATGGAGCTGAGGATGTTCAAGCAGAACGAGTATGTTTACCACAGTATGAGAGACGCAGCCCTGAAGAACAAACCGATGACCATGATGCACGAACCCAAGGCCGTGGAGGAGGGAATCAAGAATCTCTTCCACCGGAGGAAGTAATCACAGGACCGAAGTCATTTAATGATCAGAAAAAAAAACTAAACACCATATTGTTTACCGTTTTCTGAGTGTTGGTGTGTCTACACATTAAGCCAAATGGTCATTTTCTGTATCACTCACTTTTGTAGTCACTCTTTTCATTAAACAGATGTCAAACTTGTATATTTTTGTTTCAATTCTCAGTAGTTGTATATTTATTTTAATATAAAGTGAGAGAACTTGTTGCATATTATGCCATCAATTCATTTCAGTAGGTGCAATTTTAAATTACTATCCAGCAGACTAGAGACACTTTCACCCCATGGGATGCATTGTCCCTTCATAACCCTGTATGGGGCAAGATAGTTTGTCTTAAATGGGCAGTATTGTGTACAGGTTATAACTGGTAAATGCAAAAAAAAAAAAAAAAAGGGTAGTTAGATATTCAGGCCAAAATGCTAAAGAAAAACATTGGTGCTGAAATTAAATATTTGGGAAGCCAGTATCTTAAGGACACCATCTACACCTCTACAGCTGCAGTGTGGTCAGGTCTAACCTTTTAAGGCTGAAAACTGCAGTGTTGAACTTTGCTTTAGTACAGATAATACAAACCCAGCTATGGACTTAATATTTAAATAGTTTAAGCCACTAATTTACATTGCTGAAGTCAGTTGTCGTCAAGGCAGAAGCAACCCTTACACCCAGGTCAATGCACACTGTTCTCCTTTGCAAATCCATTTGGTCATACAACTGGAAGTGCTTCACTGGTACTTGTCATCTTGCAACTTTCCCTCAGCCATCATTTCTCCTCGCCTATAAAACTAAGATAGTTGGAGTAGGTGCAGAGCGTGCAGTCAGACTGCTCTGACTTGATCTCCCCGATCCAAGCATGTTACATAATCAGTTCAGTCAAACTCTGCAGACTAAAACAAACCTTTAGTCAATCAATTCCAGATACTGGCAGAGATTCTCAGTGCATTTTTTTTAAAGTCCTCATGATTGTCCAGATAATCCACTAAAAACCCAGTGTTACACTGCAGATAAATTTCCAGTCTACCTCAGCACCTAGTTTGAGGTTTAGTGCCATTGTAGTCCAAAGAAACCACACTGGTCCAACTTTATTTTTAGCTCATTTTATTATCCAAGTGCAGAAGTTTACATGCGTTTGCTTATCCTCTTGTACACAATGCCACCAAGAGTCATAGTCTGGGGAAAGAAAGAGCGAGTTAGAAACTTGTTGAGTCATGCAATATTGAGCAAGGCAAGTTATGTTGAGTTTGTCTACTCACATTGACAATTGTGTTCCCATCCACCAGTTCCGTGACAGACTCAATTCCCTTCAGGGAGACCTTCAGCTTGTTGCCATCACGGTGAACAACCGCCTTAAAAAGAAGCACAACAGCAATTAATCTGCCGTTCTGGTCTAATCTACAAGACTATTTAACAACTTTAACCTGCTATTTTTGTTAGCTTGTAGTTAATTTGCATTTATACATTTAACGTCCAGGCTTACCTTGACCTTCTCTCCAGTGAGTGTATCCAGCTCTGCCTCCTTTCCAATGGTGAAGGTATTGGAAAGGACCTTTGTACCAGTAGTGACGGTCACTTTGAAGTTGTCGCCAGTCTCCTCAATTTCAGAGACACTCTTGATGTCTTTGCCTTTCTGGATGAGTTCATCAGGGAGACCTAAAAGTGGGAAAAAAAAAAAAAAAAAGAAACCTTAAGTTTCAGGAGGCACTTTACAATCACAGAATAACAAAACAGTTGTTGACTTCATGAAAGAAAGAAAGAAAACTCAAAATCTTACCCATGGCCTTCATGAAAGGCTCAAAGTTCTCCTGAGACTCAAGCTGGTATTTTCCAGAGAAAGACATGATGGCAGACAGTGAAGGCAGAGTAAGAAGGGGTCGGCTGCCTCTTTTATACTCTCAAACTGCAATCATTAACCCCAGGTGTCTCCAATTAAGGCAACTCCAGCCCACTTCACCCAGAGATCCACACCAGCACCACAGATAAGACCGGAGGGAGATAAAGGAGGTACAGGGTGACTAGACTGAAGGTAGGTAACCTTAAATGCAGATGGGGAAATATTATAGTAAGTACAGTGTACAGTAGTAGTAAATAGTAAAAGTGTGACAGTGTTTTGAAGTCAAGTCACTGGTAGTCCAGGCACAGAGAAGTTATTCTCACTCACTAACATGATGACGTTGTATGAACGACGCCCCCAAAAAACGTTGACTGGACATGGTGTTGCTCTCAGGTTCCCCTCATCCTCCTTTCTTCCCCCAGATTTTCTTGTCAAATCTTCCATCTACTTTCTCCCCTTTTGTCTTCTTGTTGTCTTTTCTCTTTCTTTCATTATTTCACACCCACCATTTTGTCCTTTTTTTTCAACATAACTTTTTTTTTTTACATGTTTTTTCTCCCCTTTCCTTTTCAGCGGTCCTCTGCATGAAGTCAACCTGTCAGGGCGTATCAGGGGTCATTTGTCTAAAACAAGAAAAAAGAATGAAAGAAAACTAAATAAATCCTGGAAAAAGTTGGGTAAAGTTTTCCATCATAATTTATTTTACAGTTTAAATTGTAGAATTTGCTAATATATGAGTGTGTAATATATGGTATCAAATATTTTCTATTTCATTTGAAGGTTTAGTACTGACAGTT
>JAOXYL010000086.1:18392900-18422732 GCA_028564955.1 Terapon puta | reverse complement strand
AAAACTGAGCGAAATGTCATGTCCAGTATCAGACACACAAGTGTAAATGTGGGGACCTAAATTTTTTGGTTCACAGCCAACAATAAGAACCTGTAACACTCTTTTAATGGCTTTTGTTAGAAGATAAAATCAAATGTGGACTCTAAAATTCATTGGTTTGTTCATCAGAGTATCCAAACCCTGATTTTTTAAAAAAAATTTATTTTAATTCCAGATAACCAAATTCTGTTTTTGTGGATTTAATGTTTTCAGAGAAGCTTGTATTTTTGAAATGTGCTGAATAGAGCTCAGTTTGGTGGGTTTCACCCAAGTCATTTAAATGAAGCGATGAGGTCACTGTTGGGCGCTTCAACATCTTTTTGTTTCCCTGCTTCTTCAGGAACTGAGCAGCCAGCTGGAGTCTCAGGGTAAAGTGGACCCTGCCTCCTTCCAAGCCTTAGCTGCCACTCTGGCCCAGCAGAACCTGGCGGCTGCAGAGAAACCAGACCTGGAGCAGTACGAGAGGAGGGTGCAGGCCTGGGAGGCCGAAAAGAGGCAGCTGATATTGAGAGAGAAAGAGATGAGGGAGAAGGCCCAGCAGGAGAGAGAGAAGCGGTTAGCTGCCCAGCAGGCATAGAGACTCTGAAGATGGAGCTGAAACAACATCACTGAGCAGTCCTCTGAGTATGTACATTAGAACTGTGTATACTTCAGAAATAATGGGAGATTTATGTCTCTAAAATTGTGAAATATCAACACTGTCAACATTTACATCTGCTTGTGTCGCTAGTTACTTTTGTATATGTTATATATTGTGCGATTATGTGATGTGTTGCTCTGTTTTTATATAATTAAACAGGGCACATATGAATATATTGTAAAAACATCATCTGTGTGAGTTATTCTGTCACATTTATTGTTTTTGTGTCGTGGACTATGGGATGATATCATTATTGGAACAAATGTGCACATCAATTGTTGAGTCTGACGGTCTGTGACCTTGTGCGAGCAAGAAGAAGAGAAAGCTGGGGAAAACTCTTCCTATCACATCCTCCCACTCCTTTTCCTCTCCGCCTACAGTGTGTGTGCGTTTGTGTGTGTCAAAAGCATCTTTGGAAGTTTTCTCACAGGGGATTGAAAGGGGTATTGCACAGAAGATTTTGCTGATAGCCAATCTTGAGACAACCAAATTCTTTGCAAGGAAAGGAAAGCATGTATGACTGAAACCTCCCCCCTTCAAAGAAAAACATAAATCACATAGCGTAGATCTGGATAACTCTAAGAATAGACACGAAATGTGCATCTGTGTTTGCAAAAAGAAAAAAAAAGACTACATATGTCTCACCATACGAATGCAGCATCAGCGAATACACCAACAGCGCACGTTGACTGGCGAATAGAGTAAAGCCTGGTTTGTTTAGACTCCGCAGAAAGATAAGATAATGGATCTTTGGAGAAGAAAATGTTGTGGTGGTGCACATAATACATTCATTCCACATTATGTTGCAGCTATTCAGTATTCAGAGCATGATCTTGGGAAACGGCCTGGTATGCAGGCTGGGATGAATGAGCAGCACAAAATGCTTAAAACAAGAACCATTGTGGTCCTGAGGCTCCTTATTGACTTCATTTCTGAGGGCAGCTCTTCACTCAGGCAAATATTACTTAAAAATTTCATTTAGTTATTAAACAGGGCCGTTACTCATATTAACTCCCATCTAATTACCTCAATGTGGAAATGTAATTTCCTTATATTGAGCAGCAGCATTTGATAAACGTTTCTTGTTTGTGATGTCAGAAGTGAAACTTTGACTCATTTGAATATAAGTGTTTACTATGAAGAGATTTACACATTATTTAAAATTAATACACACAACAAGCTCTCAAATTCTTGATGCATGTAATGTCATTGCTTCACTCAAAGATGCTTAGCGATAAAGTTAAATAGATTTTTTTGGCCTCCTGTGTTTGGAAGTTGTGTTACATCTTGCGATGTCACAGTAACTTCCTGCTTTTGATAAAGACCTTGTAGATACTGGCTTCCAGTTTACACTTCAGGAAATTTCAAAGTTACAGTAATATAACTTTCCTGAACCCAAAGAATAACAAGGTCAATGGGTGTAACACACAGATTAAAACCTGGAAGTCAATGTAGCACCGATATCTGTCTGGGAAATTAAACCACTGAGTAATATTACAGCCAGAGAAAAGAACCAAAAATAAGCTAATTAAATAAATATGTTGAATGATATAGTAATATATCATCTTTATTTTTTTCTGTATATCTGCAATGACTATGTACACGTACCCATGAAAAGGTATTCAACAGAAAACAGAATCAAATATCAGAATCAGGTATTTATATAGAAAATTAAAGACACTTTGGGTAAAATATATTTGTTTTTACTCAGCACACCAACCGTTTACATGAATACATCTTACACCTTATCCATAGATTTTCTTGGATGTTCAATACAAATTTCAACCCAGTCCTGTGAAATGAGCACTTGAGTTCACATATAAGGTATCTAAGAAATGATGAAATCATAAAACTTAAAAAAATCATGACTAAGAAAGTATTTGTGGTGGAGCTGTGGGACTTTGTAAGGTCTCATGAATTAAAAAGATTTCACCTCAAACTTCTTCAAGAAAATCCAAGATGTGAACCACAAAAAGCAATTTGGCTGGAAATGACCCACGTAGTAGTAGCAAAAACTTAAGTCAAGACTTAACTCAAACTTAGCGATCATGAATGCTTAATCCTGTTTTGGAGCTTTTAAATGTAGCACATGGTCTTTAACAGCAGATTAAATTTGCTCAGTTGTCACTAAAATGTATATGTTAAAACCTTCTATAATCATGAGCACATCCTGGATTGAGCTCAACAGTTTGTTTTTGATCTTGGAAACAGCCGCTGTCTTATCTGAAGTCATCGCTCTTCGCTCAAGTTCTCAGGGAGTCACAACATTAAAGATGTCTCAGTGCCATCAAGTGTCTCAGTAAACTATTCCAGTTGATCATCAGCATCTGGCGACAAATACAATTAGTTTGTGTGAGTAACAAATGTTTAGACCCCATAAAAAAAACATGTAAATCTCTAAAAGATGATTACTAATATGCACTTATATAAAGTCATTTCCCCAAAACATCTGGTCACTAGTTTTGTCTGCAACGATCCATCTTATTGCATTAGAAGCAGTTAAATGGTTATTTAAGCAAACCTATCAATGAGTGCCACTATCTTCCCTTCTTCTTTGATCTCCTGCCAGCTTCTGTCTACGGCCTGCAGAAGCTCAGGCACGTACTCTTTGCGTCGCTTATCTCTCGCTGATAGCGCTTCCACCGTGTAAAAGCTGTGGACAATGAATTAGCGCTAATCTGCAATAAGAAAATGAACCATTCATCATTCCCTGTCAGCTCCTGGTTCTCCAGCCCGATTCGAAATCACTGATTCAAAAGTAACGCGGGTATTTACATTTCAGGCCGTCGGTTTGGTTTTTGGCTGTTTGAGCAAGTGTCAGAGAGGCGAGCTGATGAGGTCAGTCAGGTGAGGTGAGACGCGATGAGGGGGAAGTAAAAAAAGTCAGGAAGTGTGGCATCCACATCAACGGTTACCTGACGCCCTAAGCTTTTTAAGCGTTTAGAAAAAAAAACCTTTGTGTGCTTTTCATGCCGGGGGACTGTGTCATGGGTAACTGGAGATACGTAAATATCACAGAATTAGTCAAAGAGAAGGGGCAGATGCATTGCACATTATCAGTGTTGAGCTTAAATACAGAACACCTGCTACTGCGCAAATCATTTATCTCTACCAGGAAATCTTATTTGTGGAAGACTCTCGAAAGAATTTCACGTTAACATCAGCACATACTCGACCGATCTTCTAGGTTTGGTACATAGTGTCCACTGAGCAGTACCTTCTGCTAAACCACTAATTTGCTGATTCTCAACCACTCGGATGAAGTTTTATCTTCCCATGGTTGCAGTTTATCTGCTTCATGTAAATACAAACCATGTTGTGTTGTTTTCCTCTGATCTTTAAACTTAAGTCAACAGGATTTGGTGCCTATTTTTGATTCGTAAGTGTGATTTATATCTTGTGAAGGGAGGCCGCTGTGTGCATCCTGTTCTGTAAGGCAGATTATAGGATAAGATGCTGCTGGCGGTGTTGCTCTTGGCCAGAGTCGCTCCGGAGAAACATGTTTATTAATCTTTCATTATTCATCACGGTCAACCGCTTCGTATTTAACATATTAAAGAGATAAGTGAAAACAAATAATGTCTCATTTGTCTGTCTGTGTGTTTCGAGGGCATGCGTGGCTTTTATGTGTCCTGACATTGGCAAATTGCTCATATATTAAACAGTCATGAATTAGGCAGATGTGCAGCGGTGATTAGAAATAGGATTTATTTGCTGTCTGATTCATTTCCCTGTCATTTTTATCATCATAAAACCTTTCCAGCCTATTAAAGTGTTTGCAGAAATACTTCAGTCAGAGACATCATTCGAACCTTTAATCATTTGAAAGACCTTTATGTTATTATGTTACTTTTCCCCATATCGTTTCATATACAGTCTCTTTGTGCCCCTGTAAGTTGCCTCATGTTGTCTTCTAAACTAAAATGGTGATAGTCCACACTTTTAGTAAAGCTACCGAGTTAGCTACAACACAGCACATCAATGGCAAAAGTATCTATTACTGTTCCTAATGGCCTCACTTGAAAATGGTGTAAATGGCAATTGAGAAATCCACAGCATTGTATACATGAAAAGTAAAAGTAGAAACTGTGAAAACATTTTAAATCACTGTGAGAAGTTGGCCTGAACTTCAGATTGTCCAGTTCTGACACGCCCCAAAGATGACGATAACATGAACAGTTATTATGCTATATATTATTTGTGATACATGATCTGTATGGCAGTGTCTGATATCGAACTATCTCCAATAAAGAATGTGCAGTAAATAACAGATGGCTTTTATACAAACACAACCATGCTATTTGATTCTCATTTCATTCTCTCACACCGATGGCGTTTCCACTGTCTCACTTGACCTCTGACCTCTCAGTGCTGCAACATTTTATCAACACAGCTTTGTGAACCACTATTAACCCAGCACTGAGGTGATGTGGATAAAACACATGTCTGAGTGTTTAGGGATGTTGTAACTGTCGGGTAAGACGCGCCGCAGCTGTCCCACTGGCTCGGTGAGCGCGATGCAGAGCTTTGGCCATGCACGCATGATACTGGAACCTGTTACTGCTCTGTCATATTCATAAATGTTTTCATAACCGGGAATCCTTTAAGAGAGTCCACCCATCCAAAGCAAAAAATCCCACACAGAGTTTCTGACTTTCCAGCAGCGCCTCAGCAGAGTATCAGTGGTAAAAGTTAAAATAAGATAAGACATGAGTAATTGCATCAAAAAAAAAAAGTATCACATGTAATTGTTTCAGTGCGCCATGAAAAAGAAGGTATTAGTTTCATATTTCGCCACAGCCAACGGGACTTATCAGTTTAATCAGTGTGCATTTTCTTCTTCATGATTATCTTATGAATCATGATGAAAAAAAAATCCTTCTACACATACTCACACAGTGTTTCCAGTCCTGAAAATTGAGATCATCAGTGCACACAGTTTAGCTATATATTAGGTATATGGACTGTTTGGGGCAAATAATTGGTTTGGAAGATTTGTATGAGTGACTCAAGGAATAAAAATCACTTTATGTCTGAACACAGCTGGAAAAAACAGACAATGCACTGAATAATACTCTGCTTGTTACCTGGCAACTGGTCCCAGTTGTGTTGTGTTACATGTTGATTAGTGAGTTTTAGAGGTGTTTACCTCAGGCAAAGGGTGACTAGCTGATTCCCTCCCTGTCACCAATTGTGTTAAAGTTATAATTGCAAAGATTTTCATTGTCTGTTGTCATTTCATGGCACCTGTAGCATAAGCGGTAACTGGAGGTATGTTTTTGGAGCTCACTTGAGTTTCATCATATGTAGTCTTCATCAATAATCATTTTTTCTTTCTTCGTTCAGCCATTTACTCTCAGCGCTAGCAGAGACCGGAGGAAATGACACACTGCTTCACACACAGGTGAGTTGAAGAGCGAGTCAGCTGCATTAAAAGCCTCGTTAAAAGCCCAACGGTGTACCACTTGTGATTTTTCCAGGAAAGTTGCCACCGACAACCAGGTCATTATCCTACAAATGCTGCAGGCCTCGATCAGTGGGCCACGAGGTCAATCACCACTGTGCTCCCTTGTTTCAAATGAAGTTGGTAAAGATCTTTTAATCTACCGTATAAAGATTAAAATCTATCGCTAATGAAAGATATGAAAAGAAAAGTGTTATGGTAGATATACAATTATTAATACACGCAAACAATAAGCTGCATGACATGCAAGTGCAGAAAGACAACTTGAGGTATTAATGGAAGTGAAGGAGGTGTAAAGACACACAACAGTAAAAAGGAAAATTTCCCCATTGCAGTTTGGTATACTGAAAAGTGTGCAACAGTACATGTGTAATATGCAGAGCTGAGGCCATTTATTCACAGTGGTGTAAGGAGGATGTTGGGAATCTCACAGCAAGGGGAAAGAAGCTATTTCAGAACCTGCAAGTCATTAAGTAAAAAAACTAACTTTTGCTTCCTTTCTTATTGACATATGCATCAGTTATCTGAATGGAACTGTCAGCCGCTTGCATTTCAATGAGCTGACACAGCAGGCGTTCACAATCAGTATGTAGTGTGTCCAAAGCGAATTCACAGACTGGGTAGTTGGAATATAAATGAGCCGATTAAAAGAGATGCTCATTTGTTTTAGTTTTGGCCTTTGGCAGCTGGTTTACACCATGTTCCTTAATTTATGCATCATCAGCACTATAACATCCTGCCTGCTTTTTTTCCACTGGGCTCTAATGGGCCGCTGGGGTCGTCTGGTCATGTAAAGATTAGTACTGAACGTCCTTAATGTACCTTTGAGTGTCTCTCGTGGTTAATGGTTACACAATGATGTCTGAAACCAGTGTTGCATTTGTACAGAAACTTGCAGAGTCGCTGTTTTTGTCTGTTTATTTTTTTAGGAATCTGGACTTTGTATATGGATTAACACTTTTAAAGCAACTTCCCATATTGTTGCTGTTTGACTGTTGCTATGATGTGAGTCATAGCCTTTTTAGGGGAAAACCGCCTTGCTGGAAGGTCAGGAAAACGATTATGTAAAGTTAAATGTTAGGAGCAAAGTGCATGGTGTTCTCTTGTCGTTTTGACTTGAATGAGCTTGAGCCAGCTTTTGTGCCACGGCAGGCTTCGCAGCCCAGCCGCCTTAAGGCTAAACTGCCCTCTCTGGGTGCGATGTGTGCCAGCAGACGTCTGTCAATAACTGCATGGACAAAGATGCTGATTACGGTCACATCAGTGGTCGTACCCAGCGAGTCTTATTTTCACGAATTTGGAAATCAGACATGATAAAATTTGATCAAACAAACAATCTGATGGCCGAGTTTAATCAGATCTGTTAAAGTTTCTGTTTTCATGTTGGCATCACGTGTCAAGCTCGGTGCCAGTTCAAACAGTTTACATCTGATTCTTTGCACCGCGGCTTTGTTATGCTGTGCGAGATCGCGTACGGATGTTATCTACAAATTTACCAGACTCCCAGGATAAACACATCCAGGCACTCTCTAAACTTTACATTTAAAAACAAGCTGCAGGCAGAGTGTTCTCAAGGACAACAACCCGTCCACCTGGCCTTATTCTCGAAGATGTTGGCCGTCCCAGACTAAAGCCGAGAGGGGTGATTCAGATCAGGACAGCGGATCTATAAATGGCTCTATTTGGCTCTGCATTAGACCACCTTAATGGTTAAAATAGCAGTCTAGACAAGGTCAAGGTTCATGAAAACAAATGCTTCTGTCAGGCATTTGCATTGAATTTACATGCAGATCAACAACCAGACCAGATTAGTGCTTTTACTGATTTTAACCCATTCACTGCTATCACATATACTAACCACTGCTGAACATTTTTTATTCTATTTCATAGTATGAAAACCCATTTAAGTGTTTGTTTTTGACTATGGAAACAGTCAATGTTTGTAGGGTCAGTTCTGATATTTTTGGGAAATATTTTTATTCCCTTTATTCCCACACTCAGATCAACATTGATACCACTCTCTGTCGATGTGTAACTGGAGCCAGCAGCTTAGCTCAGACTGGACATGGAACTTCCTGAAGTTGCCCTGGCAACCAGATTAAAAAAACAAGATGTGACATGTTTGTTAGTGAGCTTTTAAGGTGCTGGAAGGTAGATTTTGTTACCTTTGGACAAAGCTTGGGTGGCTGTTTTGCCTCTTTTCCCAGTCTTTAGAAAAAGCTAAGCTAACCAGCTGCTGGCTCGAGTGTATTGTTGAACTATCCCTTTAAGCCAGCATGTATGGCTTTATGGGGAGACTGCAACGTCATTTAGCTTCAATCTCAGTCAGGGCAGCGTATCAAGCGTCTGTTACTGTCAAAGTTGAAATCATATGCATGTATTCAAGTTCACTGACAAAAATGTAAATCCTGCTTACATGTATACAGAGTCCATTTTGTCAGTTATGAAACATTTGGGTGTGTAAGCAGCGTGTCCCTGCACACGTCCTGCACCCGTAAAGCTGGAATGAAGACAGTTTTCTTTGACCCATCCCACGAGCTGCTGAATGTGTCTGTACCTGTCCACGGAGATCATGTGTTACTCTACAGGTAGCTGTTGTTTTTCTAAACAAAAAGGCCTGTGGCGAACCTCAGGCGATGAATTAGAAGCTCAACCCTAACATTAAACCAAAACACAGACGCATTGTTGCAAGAGAAATCATCCAGAGCTACACCTAAATACTGTGTCCAATAGTGTGTCACATACCTGTAATTGCTTTTCTAGTTTCCCTCTTTGGTATAATTGTTGTTCTAAGAAACAAAGACAAATCCTTAAAAGCCATCACAGGAAAAACATCATGAAGTGTTTTCCACCAAGTGGCACTACTTTGAGGACGAAGCCGTCCATAGAGGAACAAAACCTTTCTCAGACACAATGTGGTAATTGTTTTGAACAGGAATTAAAGCCCTGAAAGAAATTCTGTGTTTGGGAGGTTGTTTTTTCTTTGCTTTCTTCAAACTACAAAGTCCACCAAAAACACAAATGCCCAACCAGAAGGAACCACGTGGCTGTGCGATTGTACATCGAGAGAACGTAAGCTCAAGTTACATTCACAGGAAAATGGATTCTTTCAGCAGTGCTGGTGGTCATTACTCTGAATTTGCAGCGCGGCCACGCTGCAGGTTATCTGACTTCGGCAAACAAATCCAGGAAAAGCACATTCATGAGAGGCCTAATCTTTCAAATCTACTCAGAGAACATTCTGCGGGGCTTGAAACCTGACATCCACGTACAGAAGCACAAAACAGGAGGCTGAGATCATATTTTATATGTATTCACAGGGTGGCACACACAAACACATTACATAACCGCTGTTTTTCAAGGGCTTGACATGTTATGACCAATTATGTCCCAACTATACGTATGAATTGCACGCTTAAAAAAATATTATCTTTCCAAGGCTATGTTGCCATCTCAATTAAAAAGGGTTTCCCTCGTTTCTGTGTTTAAATAAGCGTCAGAAATTAGCAACAAAGAAAACAACAAGTGTGTTTTCCAAGAGCGCAGGGTCAGTGTAGTGGTATGACGTCAGGAAGAGGGACTCAAGGTCTCGGTTCCTCAGAGTTCAGCATGTTCTGGCTAAGAGGGAAACAGTAAATAGTGGAATAGTGGTCTGTCATTTTTTTTTCCTCATGCAGTTCTGTACTTTTTTGAGATTCTTATTGAAATGTGAAAAATCCTGCAGCATAGAAAAAAAGGGCTGCACTCTTTTGTTCTTTACAAATGATACAACTGACACTTAGCTCATTGTTTAGTATATTGCATACAAATGACAGACAAGATCTGTGAATCCTCCCACCCCACCCACTGCTGACATCATCACTACGGCCTAAACTCCGCCCACCTGAGAGCGGTGATGTTGCTGGCAAAGCTGATGTGTTTGTCCAAGCAAGTCCTGATTGACTGAGGACCGTCAACCCAACTCCACCAAAGGAGATCACTCTATCAAGTAAAATTATCAGGATGAAAAAAAGGATGTGAGACAGACAAAAAACAACAAAACGCATTAAGTGCATGTAACACACCCCACTCTGTAAATGTAGTAAAATGGCCTTGATGTCATGGTGTGTGTTGTTACACAGACAGCAGGAGTCACTTCTGGGAGAGTTTCAACTGGACACGACCAGCAGACCTGTTGTTACAGCTGTTGGCAGACCGTCATATGAAGTCATGCTCAATCAAAGATGGTGTAGGATTTCTCCCTCGCTCACCAGCTGAGGTTGTGAACAGTGGGATTGTGCTACCAATTGTGGCTGGAGGTTTTATTGCTCAACACTAATGTTGGGTCATTGTAGTTTTCCAGAATAAGTGCTTCAGTGTGGTTTTTTTCACACTTTTTTTTCTGGAAACATTCATTTCATGCCTGATAATATGTATTCTAAAACAGACAGAGGTAATTTACTTGAACATGTGTAATTTATGAAAACCCTGCTATTCATCACCAAATGATTATACAGTCAACCAATCAACCAACCAAGTTAATAGAGTGCTGTATCTAAATGGAGCTTATCTGTACTGAACATGAATAAAACATGTTTCCATTAAAGCTTCTTTTCTGATCCACCTGTGGGTTTTTTTAATGGACTTCAGAGCGCACAGCGGCTTTACACACACGTGGGAGATCTCAGGTTCCAATTGTTATTCTTTTGAAGACACCAGATACAACTGTCCTGATGGAGAAATATCTGATTGTAGAGATTTCTTTTTTATATATAAACAGGCCGAGTGCATGCCAGGCTGAGTGATGAAAGATTAAGTCACCTGCCATCATGTCAGGGACACATGGAGCCATCACCGTCACTCAGCCGGGCGTCGTGTTTATTTGCTCTACGATAAAACAAATAACTTCATATTGCCGTCATCTGTGTGTTCTGATAAAAACAAAACGTGTTAGAAGACTGAATATTAAATATTAAAGACTGATAAAATGTTTTAATAATGGCATGATTGCTGTACTTGTGTGCATTTGTACTGAGACTGTTTGTTGACTTCACATCTTCATGAATATATAAGAATAAAATCTGGTGAAGTGATCAGACCTGGGAGCTGTTGATTAGCCTGTGCAGAGTCATTTGACATTTTGTTCATTTTTATCTGTAATTACAGAGCAAACAAAAACATATTGATCCCAAATCAATCTTGTTAGAGGCATGGTAGAGATTATTGAATGAGTGCAACCTTTGACTGAATTACATCTCTAGTGAGTACTATGCAGGAGTGACTTTTATATATTATATTCTTACATTTTAATGTCACATTTTTACTTTATTATCTTTTCTGTCATCATATAACGATAATTTTCACCTTGTTTCTGCTCTGTCAGTTTTTTCTTTTAGGTTGTATTACTTCTGTTCTATGGCACTTGGAAGATTACATTAATATTTGCTTCCAACAAAGACCATATAGAACTGATATAGTATTAATGGTTTTTGAAAACTCAGCCCCAGTTCAATAAATTATTATATGAAAACAATATGAATGAGCCTTTTCATTTGTGTGTGAATTTTTAGGGAAACTAACTTTTTTTTAACTTTACCATTTACCAAGACTTTCTGTGACTTCAGGTCAACTTCTGCATGGTGGTATTACAAAGTAGGTCCAAGGCCTTTCCTGACTGAACAGCTGATGAGGGCTGTGGAGTGAAATGAAGGGGAGGGACTGAGCCCTGCAGGAAGCTGGAAGGCAGAGCCTCCTTTCAATGAAGTCACTGCTGTCTGTTGCCTCCTTTCATCCCTCTGTCCCGGTGAGTGAAATCTGCTTCTGTCCTGCAAAGAGCTTGCCGAGGATCTGATACCGAAACACCGCTGAACCCAGGCAGACAGACACATGGTGCTCTGCAGGAGGGTGGAGCTTTTTTTAATTGGTTTTAAGATAAAGTGCACACAGAGTTTTTTTTTTCTTTTTTTCTTTTTTGTCTAACTTTCACAATGTTGCCCTGGCTTCTTTCAAGTGCAGATAAGTTTCCTGCCCTGGACTGGAAATACTGGCGCTAAGAGAAGTAGTTCCACTCGACTTGGACTCTGGTTGAAGGACGTGACGATGAACAATCAGTCGATGACAGGGAGGACCATGGTCCCGACCATTCCCTCCATTATGTTCATTTTCGGGGTGGTCGGGAACGTCATCGCCATCGTGGTCCTCTGTAAGTCTCGCAAAGAGCAGAAAGAAACCACGTTTTACACGCTGGTGTGCGGGCTGGCGGTCACGGACCTCCTGGGCACGTTGCTGGCCAGCCCGGTCACCATCGCCACCTACGTGAAGGGGTCGTGGCCCGGAGAGGACCCGCTGTGCCAGTACTTTGGATTCACCATGCTTTTCTTCTCTCTATCGGGGCTCAGTATCATCTGTGCCATGTCGGTGGAGAGGTACATAGCTATAAACCATGCGTACTTCTACAATGACAACGTGGATCAGAAATTGGCGGGGCTGACCCTCCTGGCGATCTACATCTCCAACGCGCTTTTCTGCGCCCTGCCGATCGTCGGATTTGGGCAGGTGAAGAAGCAGTACCCGCAAACTTGGTGTTTTTTGGAGTGGAGGAGCAACAAGACGAGCGACGCCGCCTACTCCTACATGTACGCGGGTTTCAGCTCTCTCCTTATCCTCGCCACGGTTATCTGCAACGTGCTGGTGTGCGTGGCTCTGATCCGGATGCACCGGCGCTTCGTGCGCAGGACGTCGCTGGGCACCGACCTGGGCCGCAACGTGGACCCGCGGAGGAGAGGACGCAGCTTCGGGCGTCTGGCCGGCGCAGAGATTCAGATGGTCATTCTGCTCATAGGCACGTCGGCAGTGGTGCTCATCTGCTCCATCCCACTCGTTGTAAGTTGCGTCCCTGTGTTTTATTTCTTTCTATTACGCACCTTTCATGCACGGCATAAATTTCTTTTATCGTGCGTAAAACAGTTTGGGCACTCCATCCATTACGCACGTTTTACGCACGACTCCTTCACGCATAAATGTCTTTTTTAGTGTGCGTGGAGTAGTTTATAGATTTTTAGTAACAACTGATCCAAATCCAATTGTATGATCTAAAACGAAACTTCAAATATATTTCTGTTGGCTGAATTTCTTTTCTTTGTCTTTTGGCGATCCGGTGCTCCATGTTTTTATTAGTGTCTTTCTCAGGCTTCCCCTCAGAAACATACATATGCACGCACACAGCTGCACACTCACACATGGAAACAGTTAGTCATCTGCTCAGCCTGTACTCTCTCTTCCCTTGCAGGCTCAGGTGTTTTTGAACCAGCTGTATAAGACTCCGGTGGAGCTCCGATTAGACAAAAACCCTGATCTGCGATCGATACGTTTTGCCTCTTTTAACCCCATTCTCGACCCCTGGATCTACATCCTCCTTCGCAAGGCTGTTCTCCTCAAGCTCATAGAGAAGGTCAAGTGCTTATTTTGCAAGATAGGAGCGCGGAGGCAACAGAGACAGGGAAACTTCCACTGTACAGAACTCTCCTCCGTCATCTCCAACCGCGATTCACGTTCCCTTGTCTCCCACGACCTGCGAGACATCACCAGCACTTCCCAGACCTTCCTTTACCTGCCAGAGGGGAGTGAGGTGTACACTGGAAGCTGCCATAAAGCGAACGGAGTCGCAGGTTCGCGACCATCGTCAGTCAGAAACTCGCAAGTTTCTTATTCATCTGAGCAGGGCAGTGTCGAGACTCAGAGCAGAGAGGGGACAAATGTAATCAGGGACCTTTGCTCCCCGCCACGCTCAAAGGACTCAGCACTACAGGTGTCGTTGAGCACAGAGCAAGTGGAGGAGAAATGCATCTGACTTTGCTCTGAGTTTGGAGAAAGTTCTCAGTCAGCTCTGAGGTCGCTTGTCTTACTGAATGACTTCTCCAAAAGTGAACTTTTAAACCTCTGGAAAAAAGGTGGAAGGCACATAAAAATAAAAACTGACTCTTCCTGTGAAGTTGGGCACATGAAGCGAGAAAGAAAGAGAAACAGAGGAACTTTGAACCTCCTGTGTTATCTGTTTCAGCACCCAGCTACCTCAAGTGACTGTCTCTGACGGCGTGAGCACATTTTGTCGTGCTGTTCTGACAGAGATGACCCACTTCTACGTGACTAAAGTTTCAGTGATGGAAAAGCTGTCCTTCTTAATTTCAGCCAAACTGTTTAATAATTGTGGAAATCTTTATTGTAAATTAGATGAGGCCAGTAGTTTAGAACAATTGAGTCACAAGCTTGTGGTCGATATGCTCAATGAAAACAGTGTTGAATGTGAGTAATCACTGGCACACGTGCTACCATTGTAAGGGTTGATTTGTTTGACAAACTCAATTGTACAGTGCTTTTTCAAGGACATATTGTGTTAGATCCATGACTAAAGTAGAGAGCAGTATTATTACATGGTGAACACTGACGTTTTTGTCCCTCAGCCCTGGAATACACACAAATATGTCATCTCAAATTATGAAAACGTTGCTTTCCATCTTACAATGAAACCGCAAAAATTCCTGCACCGTAGTTATTTACACCAAACTATTCAAACTGACCAGGATTGTTGAAAAAAAAATGTTTCTGCAGCTGCAGAAAAATGTGGTGTAAATCAGTGGACAGATGTTCGTTTTATATGGAGTATTAAGATGAAGATATTTCCACACGCCTGTCAACTTGAGAAAAATGGTATCCTAAAATGATCAATGTTGTGTAAAATACTGTTTGTTATGAATATATTCTTCTCTAGGAGAAGGTTTTAGTTAATAAATCATAACTCTAAAGGGATAATCCACCCTAAATACGAATTTGTGTGCATTTATTAAATTATATGGGTATGATGTTTGATCACTACTTCTACAGTTGCATGAAAAGATGGTCAGGCACTTCCCGTAGTATTGTTAGTGTGGCTCATGGTAGTGTGGTTTATTTTTTTAAAGCAGTTGGTTATTCAACACTCATTTTCATTAGAAATGATTGTTCTCACTTAATTGAATGTTTGGAAAAAATGTCAGGAAATTGTGAAATCCCAGAGTGACATCATCAAATTGTTCATTTTCTCAAACCAGCTGTTCAAAACCCAAATATTCTTGGTTTACAAAAAAAAAAAATTTGTTTGTTTCAGCTATAGAATCAGTTTGACAAAAAAAAAAACCCAAAAAACAAAACTTGAGGTTACTTAATTCTGCACCCCTGAATTCAAATACTGAAGTTTGTAAAAGTGCTATTATGCCTTCAAACAAAGGGCCAATGATTCATGTTATCCTCCAATTGCAGAATTCCCCCTTTTTAATGTCTTAAACTGTTCCGTCAATTGACACCCTCAGTCGATATAATAGATTGAACTTCTGAACTCCTGTTTGTTTGAGCTGTTCTGCTCAAATGAGCTTTATGTCTTACTTTCAGGAGCTTTGAAGCACACAGTCTGCGTCCTTCTCCCTGTTATTAAATCGGCTCCAGATTGTTGCTTAATGTCACGGATCACATTCTTGCCTTTCTTGTTTCTCTTGTTGCTGTTAATTTTAGACAAGCTCGTTCGTGTGCATGAATTCTGAGAATCACGCCCCCTTGTAGAGTGTAATGATATCTGGTTAGAGGAAAGGTTTGACTTTCCTGTTAAACAAGATCTTTTAATTCATTTTTTAAACAAGCCTTTAAATTATGCACCTTATTTTGTATTTGGTAATGTAGAACTAAATATGTGAACATATAGTTAAGCATTTTTTTTATGTTCTCATGACTTGCTTGCCTAGCAGTAATAAATGAGGACTTCTGTGCGTGCAGGAGTAGAAATGTGTACATTCTCTAATGCAGCTGTAAATTTACACCCGTGCTATCGTTTTACAGTAAACATGGCCTTTAACATGCTGTCGTATGTTGTTAACATAAAGCGGAAGTTAATAATATGAGCACCAACTTTCTCACACTCTTTTTTTTTATCCTAAAGTTTGGTGAAATCATCTCATAACCCCCATTAGCACAGACAAATAGCCCTGAGAAGAGCACGCTCCCACGACAAATAAACAAAGATTTAAAACTTAGGCTTTCAGTCCCATTCAATAAGGATTTTTCTTAGCGTTAAAAAAAAAAAAAGCCTGTGGATCTTGTTAATGTGTCAAATAGCCAATGCCTGACACACAATGAAAACGAGAAGCACAGAGAGAGTCTTTAGTCCGATGGAAAGAAATCAGGGTCTCGGGAAGTAGACCTGGCCGAGGGAGCTTCTCTCCTGAAACAATAAACACAATCTAAGACTCCAATTCATTGCAATTAAGCTTAAACAAGCAATGCAGTGGCTTAGGGAAACACGTTGCAGAGACGCCTAAGAAGACAGAGTGTCAGAGTGCCCTGCCGACTCTGAGAACAACACACATTAATTGAATTAAACTGTGAAAAATGGGATTGTACAGTAGCGGGACACTGTGGTGCGTGTTACGAACACTGTGCTTCTTAGCAATTCGATCCTCTTTGCTCTGACTGCACCGCATACCTAATTAAATGTACAAATGAGCAACCAATGGGGCTAATATTTACCGTCTGTGTGAACAGGTGTGTGGTACAAATGAGCAGCAGAATAGCCTCACTGACCCCAGCTCTTAGAAACAAGTCAAACACACGTCTCCTCTAATAATCAGCGGCAAATGAGGAAACCTTTGCGGGATTTGTTAAGGTTGGAGGTGGTGATGCTTTTGCAAGAGGAGCCCCAGTCAAACACAACATGGCATGGGCTTTGTTACAACAGCGGAGGGAACCTGTGAGGCTGCTTTACATCAGCAGGGTCCCTCAATGAGGCTCTGCACCCTGTCCCCTCTGTCCCTCATTGATAAACAGCAGAAAACACCTGCTGCCGCTCCTCCACGTCCGCTGTCACCTTCAGTTGAGAGCAATCCCAGTCTGGAAATATGCCAGAACCAAAGCAGGACCGATGCAGGAACTGATAAATGTTTTATGGTGATTAGCAAAAAGTGCCTGCTCTTTTCGCCCCCGCCCCTCCCCGCGCAAGCGATGGACAAATTGGGAGTGAAATGTAATTCAGAGAGAAAACAGGATTCTCGACAGTGCACTCGGAGGAGTTTCTCTCACATCAGTGCTGAGATCAGATTTTTGTCCGCGTGACGAAGAAAAATGATCTTAGTGAACTGTACAATCAGAACAACAAGGCCTTGTTTGGAGATAAATTTGAGCGCGCAAAGGGCCAGTACAAAAATGTATTTTCTCACATACCAAGCAGATAGTTTTGGCTGTATATTTTCCCAGGATCTGATATTTCTGCTGTTACCTCAGACAGTTTTGATTGGGACCACAAGAAAACTGTTCACAGTGAGGTCTGTGGATTATCCAGAGCTGCAGGGACACTGATTCTGGGAAGTCATGTTGCTGTTGAATTTCTGAAATGTTTTTTTCTTTAATGCTGCGAGCACAAACACAATTCCATTCACTTTCATGGGGCTTGAGGCTTTAAGGTTTTATAGGAACTAAAAGTCAGAATATCTTCGTCTCTGCTGTTTAGATTTTGACTATTCTTCTTTTCTTTTCTTAAATTACACAATTTAAGTTTACACAATTTAATGGGAAGACAACAATAAAGTAGATGAAGTTCTCGTTCAATTAAGGTTGGATTGAAAATATCTCAAAATCACCACTGATGGTAAATCTGTAATTTGGGTGAACTGGCCATTAAATTCCAACTTGAGCTTGGCTTTCCTGTTTATATGTGAAGAATATGCCCACACTTGTGGTCACAATTTTTAAAAATTGATTCTACTAAAGAAAGTAGGGTTTATTCTAGTCAATTTATTTTGTGAGTCAAAAAGATGAGAACAGTACATATATATAATATTTTTCTTTGCTGCATTATTATCACATCTACAGTATGTTTTAATCAGTTCCGATAATCTGAAGCGTCTCTTGTTGCGCCCCGGCTCGGTGCAGGCTGGCGGTGCATTCAGTCTGGTATAGTTGACGGCAGTGTGAACAGCTCCGGGCAAGGAATTAGTCACCCTCCTGACTCTGTTAAATCCCACACAAATATACAGTATGTAGAGCGACTTATTTCAAAGATTTTAAAGCAGAATCGTGTACACCAGCAAGTTCCCATGAAATCAGCAGCTAATTGGCGACTTTGATCTCCGGTGTTATGTAATAACAGCAACCGGCTATGTAATAATAGCAACTAGGAAAAATGTAACCGCATGAGGTGACCTATATGGTTCGTTAGATAAACTAAGTGTTCATGTTTTAACATATTTCTGATTTTTTTTTCTGCTTTTCAATGGAAAGTGAAAAGGTTTTCAAAAAGATAAATGAAGTTCTGATATAAGTAGATAAAAAAGTGATTTATCTGATTAAAGGCTTTTTAATGAGAGAGATAAGGCGTGTATTGTGTTTGGAGGGAGAGGGTGGCCAATAGCGATGAAAGTATTATCGCATCTGGTGATGGTGCTGTTGTGTGTCGCTGCGAATGTGTGTGAGGGGTCACAAGGGTCACATTTATCAAGGTGTTTTCAGAAGGTATATACATTTCAGGGAGTCACTGATATCCATGAATGTCTTTAGTGAGCGTACAAATTACATATTACTCAGAAAATATGTTGCAAGGGGTCCAAAATAAACATTAACAATTGGAATCGATGAGTCAGCTGGCACTTTCTGTACACCCTCCCACGCTCTGGGTTGAGACCTAACTGGTGATTTCAGCTGTATGTCAGGGTCATATATTTTTAAAAAAAGACAGGGAATCATATGAACATAAAAAAACTACAGCCTGCAGCTAAATAGGAATATAACGATGTGCACTCAGTAACCTTTGCAGGTAGAGTTTGATGAGCCCTGCCACTTGGCTACTGTTGCTATGTTTGTCTTTCTGTTCTTGAAAGGCGGTGATGCAGTCGTACAGTGACAGCTGAGGCAAAGTTATCCCTCGAAATTCTTCAGACAGATGAAAGAAAAGGGTGCTCATTACCCCCGTCGCTAGCTAATCAATCTAACAATTGGCTGAAGACGCTCGACTCATATTGAAATGAGAACACGTTTGACAAACACCATGTTGTCTCAGGTTCCTGGAGGTGGTAGTGAAATTGGCCAAACTGTTAGGCCAAACAGCCCAAATTTTCTGGCATATTAGTGACTTACACAACAGGTGCAAGGCAGCAGTAATGGTATGGAAGGACTACTCTCATTGGCTGTTGAAGGCAATTAGTCTCAGGTTGTAAAATATACCTTAGACACACTCCAGAAACACTCCACTCTCCATTATTCACTTAGGATAAAGTCTCAACCTTTGTAGGGAGTCACGTGCCAGACTTTCTTTTGGCAGGGCCACACAATCCCTCGAAATGTCAGGAAAACCGCAGCTTTAGAGTTCAGTGTCGTTAGTTAGCGTTAGTTCGCTGTTAGTGAGTTTTGGAAGTGCCGGTAGCTGGATTTTGTTGCCTTTGGTCAGATCCAGGCTGGCTGTTTTTGCCTGTCTCCAGAGTTTACCGTGTAGGGTAGTCGTGAGAGAGGTCCTCTCATCTTACCCGCGGTAAAACAGTCTATTTCACAAAATGTCAAACTATTCTTTCAACAGGAAGTGAAATATAACGAGTAGGTGAAAGGAAATCTGAATTATTAACAAATCCAATAACATTAAATGACCCAAAAAAAAAGCCAGCACAGTAGAAAGTCGCAGTTTCATAGTTGCATGTGTCAGATTTGAGCACAAGCTGTAATGGTAAACAGTTTAACCGCACAGTTTCAGGTCCACAGAGAGGTCCTCCAACAGAAAGTCATGTGCCAACACATACTGGAAGCCAGCAGCGCTTCCCAGCTCGCACCACCGTCCCGGCCAACTCCGCTCCTCAGTCAGAGATTCTTGGAGCAGTCAGCATATTTTTCTTTCAAACAATTGCCTAATAGAAGTGTTTTTCTCCTTCATTCCACAAATCTCATCATTACCTCATGATCATCATCATCATTAATTATTTATTTCCAAAACAGGTTCATTTGACCACAGAGCTTCTCCAGATACTACTGGGAATCACATTACTGCGTCTCACTCAGGGGTTTTCTAACAAATGGTGCTCTGAAACAATGTTGATGGCTTTAATGCTGCTTATATCCTGATTTCTTTGAAGGTTTCAGCACCTCATAACTCAAAACCCTGTTTCTCTCTGAGCCAGCGTCAGCAGCGGCTAATGTATCGAACCAGTTCATTAATCACATGCAGTATGAGCAGGAAAGCAAATATGGTTATGAATCATCATCATGAATCATCCTTAAAAACATGCATGTGTATAAAAGGGGTTATTTGACTAACAAATTAAAATATGGTTATTTTGACACAGTGTTTGACATGACAAGCTCAAATTTTACTTGAACAACTGAGAAAAATATATGATGTGCATTAAAAAACAGAGAATTCCAAATAATAGTATAAAAAAACATACACTTTAGAGTATAATTAAATTTTTGGTAATTAACACTGATCAATCAGTCATTTCATGATCAGGGGCAACAGTGTTTAATTACTTTACTTTGATACTTCTCTGACTCAGGTTGGGTCAGTTTAAATCCAGTGATTTACTGTACATGTTTTTACAATACTGTGACCCATCATGAATTTTCCACCAGTTGAGTCATCAGTCCCTGCAAGTGCGCTCTTTGCCTGCTGCTGCAAAGATAATTTTTTACGTTGGCATTTTTTAAAACAACCTGTATCTTGTCAGCTACGCCTCTGAGCCAATGACATGTATGGGAACCTGCGGTGAAAGGTGAAAGAAAAATATGATTTAGTGGAGGGGTCGTATAGACTACTGAGATAAAACAACAGCAGTGGGGCAATAAATAAGCTGCTTTTTGTCAACCTGAAATGTTTTATGAAGCCTCTGACTTCAAAAGGGCAAGAAATTAGTGGGAACGGTGCATTTAATAAGCAAGTCATTCCTGGTATAAGGCATGCTATTTATCATAATAAATGTGTATCTCGTGTGTGTTTCTGCATGTGCATTTAAAGAGGTTTTGCCTGGTCAGCTCAGGTTTCTTCCGCTTGTGTTTCTTGAGTTCAATTCCCAACCCCCCACCAAAGGCAATAAGACGCCTGTCCTCATTTCCACAGCCCCAACCAGGGCCACTAATAGTTGGTGGCACTGGTCCACGTGAATGTAAGTGCTTTACCAGCGCTTTACTGGGAAAAGAAAAGAGAGTGTGCGTACTTGCAAACACTATATCAGATGTCGCCTCTGAGTGCACTTTCAGCTGGCGGTGAAGTCGCAGAGACGTCGCAGCGTGAGGGAGAGCAGATGTTCAGTGAAGTTTCTGTTGCTCCCTGCATCTTCAGCTCCCTCGTCTACGAAAGGAAATTGTCCAAAATAGACTGCACCTTCTCTGTCACCAGTCCAATTCATCACCCTTTATCGTCTGCTGGTACCTGTCCTGTATTATGTTCGTCCGCAAGCCAAGACAGGCCACGCAAGCTAAGCACACTGACTCACATGCCCTGGGCTTGGCTGTGTCATCCTGAAAGCGTACTAATTATCTCCCAGCTATGAAGTGACACCAAATGAGTCCACAAATAAATCAGCCTGAGTATGCTCTGTCAGATCAAAGTGCTTGACTGTTTATATTTTGTTCAGCGAAGGACAGGAATGCCGACAAGCGGACATCTTGCCAGCACTAAAATAATAATCCTTGGCTGTTTAATTGTTAACTGAAGCATAATGACACGAGTGAGATTTATGTGTATTGTTGCATTAACAGCTGGTGATCACTTTTGGGAAGTGTTTGTTTCGCTGGTATTTTCCAACCTGACTGCACAGCCTAAACTGTCATGACCAAAAATTTAGAGGGCGTGCGCTGTGGTGAATTAGTATCTTGTTTGGTTGAGATAGAACGTGTTGTTGGCTTTCCTCATGGAGAAGTGCCTGATAGACTTTCTGCATGCTTCTTTCCAGGTGCTGCAGGCAACTGCATCAAAGCGTATAATAAGTCACGATGAGGGTGAGGATAAGGAAAGCTAAGACCCCGTATTTTACTTGAATTGAAAGAGAAAATTTGTTGTGCAGTTCTGAGAAACCTCACCAGGACAGACTTTGGTGATAAACAATCATCCGGCAGGGTGAGAGCTACCGCACCGATCTGTGCTGACCCCCGCTTGACTCACACTGGGCCGGCTCGCTTTGAGAGACTTATCCCCTTGAAGTGCCCATATCTTTCCCAGTTTAATTAGAAAGTAAAACATAACAGGAAGCTCACACGGAAGGCTGAAAGATGGCGATGAAATGGTGATACGAAATAGACTGCAAAGCTTACATAACTCTCCAACCACCTTCAAAGACCACGCTATCATTCTCACTGGTTCTTTTAATGTTTGGCTGGTCAAGCCATGAACTTTGCACCCCAACCTGGAATATGCAAATAAACAAACTGCATTGAGATGCTTTCATGTTTTAGATTCAGTTTTGTTTTTATCATCACTTGTTACTCTCAGGGGAAAGTAGTGGCTGTAAAGTAAGATTACAAACACAATCTGTGATTTAACTTTAAGTTAAACCAGAGAGAAAGATCGAAAGACTGGAGGTTACACTCGCTCCCTGATCGATCAACCTGTCCTCTAATATATGGACTAACACCAGATTCAGTTAAAGACTTCATCTTCTCAGTAAAGTAGTCTTACTTCCTTGATGGTCTTTTGAGAAAAATACAAAAACCCCTTCAGGCCCGGCAGACTCACATGAATGAGTTCAGTTACTCCAGCTGACGAGACCTCTTATCAGGTTAAAGCTGGGTGAATCTACACTTAAAATGTAGCATGAACCTATAAGGAAACGTACGCTGGTAGAGTTACGAGACCCTTATATTGAATGTTAGGCCATGATATGAAATGGATTACTTGAGTCAATTCATCAAACCTCCTAATGGGCAATGATATGAAGAAGCTTGTCTTAACCTCTCAGCTCTGGATCCTGGTGATGAAAAATGGGCACTGAGCAGATGCAACCTGACCAGCTTCTGCAGGCAACATGATGATACATTAGAGTAAATATGTCAACAAATGTCTCAGATGTCTTTCAGGCATTCTATATATTTTATATTTGTTTGTTCACTGACAAAATATGAGAGAGATGCTGTTCACAATTACAAAGCTTTACAGTATTTTGTCCCTTTAAAAACTCATGTTTATATCCATCTTTCTACCATGCTCTTAGATGTCCACCTCAAATTTCCAATAAATTAAAAAAAATCTTGAATAAGATATAAGTGCTGGTATTTGTTTAAAGCCAGTTATTTGTTTAAGGCCGCATCAGGTAAGGAACAACCCAGTATTTTGCTTAGAGTTAAAGAAGTGCTGTTATGAGCCAGAGGTTGTTGGAGCAGTGGGATAAATCTGGCTTGGCAAAACTTTCCTGAATAAATCATGATTAAAAACAAGATTAATCTGATTGATCTATCTATATTTCAAATGTCGCTAGATGTGAGAAGAAGAAATGATTGATTGTCGATCATCTATTTTATCTCTGCTTCACGAAATAAATCACAAACTGCGCTGATTAAATCATGTCACCTTGCTGCCTCCGCCGTGGCTACAGAAGGAAATTGCGTTGCTTTGCTTTCCAACACGAATTCAGCTTGCTTAACATGTTTGACTGTGGGACATGAACACTTTTATTAGCCACAGGCCTTTGACACAAATATTTTTGCATTCGCATGGAAAAACAAACAAAAATGGTCGCTGTGTACAAACCAAAAGTATAAATTTGGGTCTCATCATGGGATGCTGGAAAAAAAAAGTCCTCTCAGTCCTCGTGCTTTAGCAATGTTTTACCTGCTTTACCACTTCACAGGATAATTATTACAAGTGAAAATGTTCACAAGTGGCAAAGTTGTAGGACAGACGACCTCAGCACAAAACCTGAAGAGAAATCTGTGTGTCTGCCTTCAGTGTCCTGCTCGGGGGAAGCCCAAATATCACCTTCGCCTTCTCACCGAGGGTCACGCTCACTTCTCACGATGTCACCTGACGGCCACAGGAGTGATACTGTCAACAGCAGCCGTGACCTTTTCTCTGTGTTGCATAACCACTCGCTGTGAGAGGGGACAAACCACCTTGCCCTCGTCTAAATGAATCAGTGTTTAGGTTTCGCCACTATCGGATCCCCTTGTCATAACACCACTTTGACCAAAATGGCGGATTCGGAGGCTCTTGGCCGGGCGACATGACAGTGACCGTGTTCCTCATGCATCCTGCTGTGACAATCTATTTCCTCTTCATTTCCTTCTGCGCATCCTTCGTGAACTGTGAGACCGTCCGGGGTGTTTGTTTTGAGAGGCTTTGCAGAGTGTCTTCTGTGTCGCGGAGCCGCAGCAATGTTATCACAAAGTTCCTTCTGGAACGGGATAGAAAATAAACATTTGTGGCTTTGGGAAACCAATTAAGCTCATAATCTAAAGGCTGCGAAAGGATCTGAAGTCAGCATCACGTACAGCAGACATTTCAGACTCCCAGCGGAGTTTACATTGCTACATGATGTTTATATCTCCAGTATAAATCAGAGTTCAGTGCGGTTCGTTTCTCAGAGCTGACAATAAATCAGGTTTCATCTAAATCACCAAAGCTTAAATGTACTATAGAGATAGAAGATATGTTGTTCTGTTTGTTTGTTTTGTTTGTTTTCCTCCTATTTTTCAAAGACATCCAAATCAGGGACTTGCCATTTTAGCTTACTCCTAGCAGTAAAAATAGTTTAACTGACTCCTTAACAAATAATATAACTTAGGCTGAATGATGAATATTTCAAATCAAGTGAAGATGGAACCAAAACAATGTGGTTAAAGCCGATTCAAACTTAAAACTGTGAAATACCAAACACATTCAACATGCAAACTCATAATGAAACTGATCTCTCTAAATGCTAAAGGGAAAAATGAAACAAAGCAAACTAATCCTTTTAATTTTTTTTTCAATTTCACAAAATCTTATTGAAATGATTTCAATACAACCTTGTGAGTTTAATTGTATTTTTAATTGTTTGCTGTAATAAGTAAAAGGTACTTATATGATGCTAAGTCGATATCATCATTAGTCCAGGTTGATTTCTTTCATTTCACCCAGAGCCACTTAATACGAAATTCAATTCAAATTCTAGAAAGAAAAAAAAATAGTGAGGCAAAAAAAACAACACATTTTGGTACAAGTTTCCAAGTTGCAACTTATCAACATTTCTGGTGAACCAAAGTAGAAAGTTTGAGTGGTATCAGAGGCCTTTCGTTTGCTCCAATGAACCATCTACAATGATAACAAGTTGACTGATGGCATGAGCTCTGGGATACAAAGCCTTTGAATCTATGTTCAAACAAAGTGCAGATACATGCTGTGTCTGAAGTCCAGTATCTGGCCCCTGTGGACACCCATGGCAGCCTATCTGCTCCTCTGTACTCTAAAACGCTTCCTTCGGTCTCGATGAATCTGAAAGAAAACCACAGATTTTCTGCTTGTTTGGGCTGTCAGGACAAACATCTTGAAAGACTCGATGGAACTCCTTTTCCTGCACGCACCACTGATGTGCATCTTGCAAACATGTCAGTGTGGTTATCTCACAGTCCTGTCCTTTAGATTACAAGAGCATAAGGTCACAGAGGAGGGCAGACGCTTTCTCTTTTTAAATAGTATCACAGAAACGGATTTGGTCCTTATTACTTTGCTCAGTCTAACAGTTTTGTCGTGTTATATAACCGCTGTTGCTCCAAATTGATTTGGCGATCCATTTTAATCAACTCTTTGGGATCTGATTACGTCTGCAAAAGCAGTTAAAGGATCACTTTCCTGTGTACATTGTGATTGCATAACTGAACAGCAACAACTAAAGGAGATTTTTTAGGTGGATGGGGTGAAATATAATGCTGCCGTGACGCAAAATTGAGGTGCTGCACTCTGCAAAAATACTCCAACATTTTTTTTGGCTTTTAGATCTGATTGTAACCATCAGTTACAACATAGTTCCAGTAATAAAACCCTAAATTTGGCCATGCTCATCACTCAGAGGTGCAAACATTAGCAGTTCAGAGTGCTGACAGTGGATGAATCGGTGGCACTGTTGCACTGCAGAGAGAGAAAAATAGAGAGAGAGAGAGAGGGAGAGAGAGAGAGAGAGAGAGACGGACAGACAGAAAGGCAGAGGGAGAGGAAGGGTGAGGGAAACAGAAGGAGGAAGATGAGGACAAGGAAGAGGAAGAGCATCCAGGGATTCATTGTGGCTGAACACATCATGCCAGCCGAAATGTCTGCTGCACAGCCAAAGGAAACATTGCCGAAAGTGGAGACAAAAACACATGCCCAGACAGAAAATGAACGCAGGATAAAGCCTTATTCTGCAGCAGACAGCCGTCACAATTTCCATATTTCCTGCCATTCTGTTCTTTATTTAAAAAGAGACGCAAAGAGTTTGTTAACATAATCAGTATGTTTGTATATACTCTGTATTTGAAGGCTGCTATCTTTCACATTACACTTAAAGAGTAAGACAGAAAATGAAGAATCCAGCTAATTCATATACATACATATATAGAATACTTGCTGTTTTGTCATGTATTGTATTTGTAATTCAGACTATTGAGAATAATGCGCAACAACTGCAGGACAAAAGGGCTCTGGGGAAAATCCATGCAAAGGGAAAAAACAGTGGTAGGTCCTTTGATACAGCCACCACAATCTGAGTGATGCAACTGATGCTCATCCCCTGTTAAATGAATGCAACGATGCAAACAATAATGCAAGTTGGATCCCAATGAAAATGAAGGTGTCTCCCTCTGCTGGCTGTGATGAAATCTACATATAAACCCCACAGCCCGTGCATTTCGCAGTTGCACAGTCAACCCTATTTCATTTTTCACCAGTTTAGATTATAGTCTAAACTATTATGATGCGGTCTGCTTAACAGTAATTGATTTTGTATTAGCTTCTATAATATGCATATAAATGACTCATTTTGTTGGGGTAAAATGTTGTGGGCATATATAAAGATTGTCATGGTTGATGTAAACTGTACCTCACCTCACAAAAACTAAGCAGAAAATATATTAATCCTATAGATTGTCTGTAATCTCCCTGTCACCATTTGTACAGACAGCAATGCTCACTCGTAAGCAAACAGACTATTTTCACCTTTAAAAGAATACACATACTACTTTCAGTTTTTAGATTCTTTTCTTGAGTATTTTCATTCACAACATTTCAGAGGAAAATATTGTATCCAACGCCTTAAGTTACAAGTTACTTTGTAGAAATGTTATGTTGCAAAATGAGGACTTTTGATTTTGGTACCATGAACAGATTTCTGTTAGCATCCTTGTTAGTACCCTCCAGGTATGAGAAAAATAAAAGCACTCACAATGACTCATTGCCAGTGTTCAGATTCCTTTATTCCTTTATTATAATGATGATATATATTATATATCTTTAAAGGTGTTTTCCAGCAACAGGTTAGCCTATAAATTCATGCTTGAAGGTATTTACAAGATTTTCTGCCAAGCAATTGAAAATGTTGCCTGATGACTCTAAAAAGCACAAAAAATATCTATAACTCCCAGTGAACAGTAAATATTTGTGAAATGACAAGAATTCTTTCAAGTTTTCCTTTTCTCCTATTGGCCAAATATGAGATGCAATCACGGAATAACGAGCTGCAAACATCTTGATCAAGGTGACAAATGGGGCAAACAACATTATAAAAGCTCTTTATGGTAGCTGGTAGCAAAACAAGCACTGACAAGAGCCAGCATATGGTAGTTAGACGAACTGCTTGCTGCTGGAGAAAGCTGAACATCAAAGCCCTGAATATTTTTCTCAGAAAATGGTGGAGCTAACTGGAGAGTGAGATGTGATTGGAAACATTACTTAAATGGGATGCCCTGTGTGTCAGCTGAGAATGGGCAGTTGATTGGAAAATTGTTAGCAAAACAAATCCAAGAAAGCAAGATTGTGTCTGTCTTCACAGTGTCCAGGAGTCAGCATATGTACATTTTCTCTGGTGGAAAGAAATACTACGAAAAACACAGCACAAAAAAACATGAAATTATGTTAAAAAATTGAACAGGATCCTAAAGATGAGTCTTGTTTGGAGGTCGTCATCCTCCACATGGGTTGTGCACAGCTGCAGGGACTGACCAGCTGTGTTTACATGCTTTTCTTGTATTTTGTTTGTCCTCACCCAGCCATGCACGTGGAGAAACAGCTCGTAAAGTCCCAGTTTTTAGTCGATTGGCGTAGCAGCAGACAGCTCTCAGAGGGAGGGTTTCATCCTCTGGTCAGGTGACAACAAGCAGATGATCATTTTTAATGAGGTCAGAGCATCTGCTGCTGTTGTAGGTCAGGATAACCAGCAGCGAGGGGCTTCCCCAGCCGACTGCCAAACAGCAGCCAGTGAGCTCGGACGTGGGCCTCTCCCGCCAGCGGGTCACTCCTCCACAGTCACTCCTGTAGGTCAGTTTAATCACGTTTCACCGGAACACTCAGGAATCGGTTACAGTTACAAGGTAGTAAATAAATTAAAGATGCCCACAAAAAAGAAAAAAACAAGACCGAGCGCAGAGGAGGAAACCAAAGATGTAGATGACGATGACTCAGAGGATCAGGAACCAAAGACCAAGAAGAAAAGTAAGCAGGTGAGTGAGTCAGACGGTGCTGGAAGATTGAAGAAGAAGAAGAAGAAGAAGAAGAAGTTTAAAGATAGCGATGAAGAAGGATACAATTCTGATGCATCAGGGCCGGATGTGACGAGCATCAGGAATAAAGATAGAGATAAAGAAAAGGTCAAGAAGAAGAGGAAAGCCAAGGAGGAGAGTGGGGATGAGTTGAGCGATGACTCGGAGACTACTGATAATGAGGATAACAACAATGACTCCAAGAGAAAAAAGAGAGGTGAGACCCTCCCTGATGTGATTCAGACCACGAAGAAGGGATCAAAGAAGTCCTCGGTCAGAGACAAGATGGGGTCAAAGGATAAAAAGTCCAAAGACGAAGACAAAAAATCCAAGAAGGACTCGGAGGCAGCTGGGGATGAGGATGAAGGGAAAAAGAAAAAGAAAGATAAGAAGAAGAAAGGTTCGGACAGGGGAGATAGTGATGAAGACACCAAGAAGACCAAAGGAAAGAAGAAGAAGGTCGAAAATTATGTCGAAATCTACGAGAATGAGCTTCGCAACTACGAGCCCGAACAAGTGGAGAACTACGAGGATGAGTACCACAAAAAGAAAGGTAATCGCAAATGTTTTATCCCAACCTGTGATGTGTATAAAAAGACAAGGAAAATGCTCATGATAGAAAGAGCAGTAGTAGCATAGTAATATAATTAATTTGATGTGAGGTCTGTTTAAGACATCTGACACCTGGAGGGGAGGTGAATCCTTGATTGCAATTCTGAGTGGTTCCGGCAGTAATATGTCCGCACTTTGGTTTGATGTGCGTGGTAACATTACACTCAGCGGAGTCGTATCCACGTATCACCAGTATGTTATCTTTAACCTACAGCTATATGACACCTGTCACTCGGGGGGGAGGGGGAGCTCCACGGCTCCTTTTCCCTTTTTACGTCTCTCTGTTCAGTGTAAAAAATTATGATCCCGAACCTCACATACAAACACAAACACACACACACAAACACACACACACACACACACACACACACACACACACACACACACACACACACACACACACACA
>JAOXYL010000086.1:18362390-18383895 GCA_028564955.1 Terapon puta | reverse complement strand
GGATGGTTCTTGGACAGTGTTCAGATCATGGTTCCAGTTCATGGGAGGCATTACATGTTCCCCAGCCACCGCTGGCTTGATGAGGATGAGGCTGACGGCAAGACAGAGGTGGAGATTTACCCAAGCGAGATCCTGGAGACTGAACAACGTAAGCAAAATTATAGGGCAATATACATGATGCATACATACATACATACATACATACATACATACATACATACATACATGCATACATGCATACAAATATACAAACAGTAGATTCAGGCTGACATGGCATCGTTTATAATTGTTCCTGTACCTCAAGACTAATCCTTTCATGAAATGTCTCATCAATTCTTGTACACATGGACACACATACTAAATATAGTGTATGTGTTTCATAATACTACTAAAGCAAAAATAGCCCGTGTGTCCTTTGTCAATCTGTGTTCTAGTGATTAACTATGAGATAACAGTAGTGACTGGAGATGTGACGTTTGCTGGCACCAATGCAAAAGTGTTCATCCAGATCTACGGGGACAAGGGGAAGACTGAGATTATCACACTGGAAAGTAGATCCAACAACTTTGAGCGCAATACCACAGAAATATTCAAGGTACCAAAGCTCCAAAAAGTTCCAAACATTCATCTCTGTAGTTAATCCGAAAGAATTCATGTCTAGTTGTTACAGTGTGAGTTGAAACATTGCAACTGTCTCCCAGACTGAGGCCAAAGATGTGGGGAAGGTGTTTAAGATCCGCATTGGTCACGATGGCTCAGGGATCGGATCAGGCTGGTTTCTTGAGACGGTGGACGTCAAGCATCTAATCATGGCCATGGTGCCCAAGGAGAAGAAAAAGGAGGACAAGAAGAAGAAGAAGAAAAAGAAGAAAGATGAGGACGACGAGGACGAGGACGGAGGAGAAGAGATGCAGGAGGTGGTGCTGACTTACCACTTCCCCTGCTCGCGCTGGCTGGCCGGGGGTGAGGAGGATGGCGAGCTGGTGGTGGAGCTGCTGCCTGAGGATGCAGAAGAGCTGGAAGGTACAAAATAAATACATAACCAAGTGTAATGTTGGACTGCAGCAAGACAAGTGTTAAATGTCTGAGCGTCAAGCAGAGGGCTTCAAACATTTGCATTTGAGCTGTGTGGCACGATCAAACTTCCCTGGCAGCTAAACAGCCACGAAACTGGCAAAGTAACACAAAACAAAATTAGTCTGTCACTCTGTATACTGCACAGTGGAAAATGCACCCAAACCACCCCAAGTTCTTTTTCTAATATTGGAAACATGCAGTACAACAAGCTAATTGCTAACCCCAAAATATATTATATTAAACACCACCCTCAGCCCAGTGAAAATACTAATAATGCACAAATTAATTCAGGAAGGATAAACACTACATATACATTGTAATTCACTGTTACATGAACAGTGAATTGCATTAAAACACGAACATCAACAAACAATAAAAAAGACATAAGCAAATATGTTCATCACATCACAAAACACAGCTGGCAAAGAGGCTGCCATTGTCATTGAATACATTTATACTCATTTGTTACCTGTCTATATAACAGTTTGCATAGTCAGTGGCACACTTGGCCATTTCTGCTTTGAATTCACCGGGCGGCCACATGAGTGAGGTATTCACATGTCAGACAAATGCAGGCACCGGACAAGAGCTGTTGCTCATTATATGGGTGTGTGATCATAATATCCTCTCGTCTCCTTTGGTCTTCTCTCATGAAACAACATAATGTGATGAACCCTTTCACACAGACAGAGAAGCTGCTCAAAGCGCGTTTCCTGCCCCCGGTGATCGATAAATGTGTCATTTTAAATGGGACTCTGGGACTAGTATTATTAAAATGTTCTCCCAGACGTGTCACAAAATCAGCCAGAAATGAAATCTTCATTACAACTCTTATAACAAGAGAAAAGGACACACAAGTAAGCCTCCTTGTTTAGAGGGCCTTAGTCAGCATGAACACTATTAGTATTGTTCATGCATACAGTCAATTAATGTTTTCTATCCTGTTTCCCAGTGAGCGACCCACTCTCTTCAGTATTTAAAAAAAAAGTTCTTTCTGCTCCAAGGCTTTCTAGTGTGACCTCTGCCTTTCATTAAGTCAAGAAATTTAAACCAACTACAGCTGTACCCATTAAGAGTGAGGCACAAGAAAATAAGATGAAAGAAGAACATAAAAGAGAGATTTAAAGATGTTTTGTTGGACTGTGTTTGAGTGAGCAGAGCATTGTCTTCAGTGCTCTTAAATAATATACATTGTGCCCATAAGAGGTCCCTGCTCATGTATTGTTAATGGCCATTTTTTGGCACATATTCTCTCCTGTCCTCAGTGTTGATGTTGTAGACACGCATGGTTTGCTCTGACACAGTTTCCTGGCTGACAAATGTGATGGGTTAAAGAGGTGTTAGTAATTCATCCCGTGTATTGTCTGACAGTCAACACCTATGAAGTGTGTGTCTTCACTGGTGACATGCTCGGCGCTGGGACCGACGCCAACGTCTTCATTAATATTTATGGGGAGAATGGAGACACTGGAGAGCGCTATCTGAAGAACTCTGACAACCTCAACAAATTTGAGCGTGGGCAGGTATGATGGCTTAATCACAGAGTGCTTCTTTTTTTCTTTTCTTTTTTTTTGAAATCAGCCAAATAAAAGTAGGGAAATGTGATGAATTAGCATTTTTAAAAATGCATGATTGCGACCAATGGAGTGGGAAAACACTGGGAAATATGCTCCATTAAAGGTCATGGAAGTAAAAAAAAACATTATATACATGAGAGATTAATTTAGACACATAATCCAGGATCATGAAAACTTTGTAACTGGGGGCCAGCAAGGGCAGAAAACATTTGTTTCAGCTTTCATCATCAAATATAAAAAAATATCCAATTCATCAGGCCTGTATAATTGTCCTGCATTTCTTTAAAGGGTATCTCACTGGAAATTAACCAGCAGTTAGTCAAAGACTCAAGCACATCTTTGCAACATGAGCCCCGCGCAGAGGTGTGGGTGGGAGTGTATTCTGGTAGGATTACAGGCTCTCCTGCAGGCAAGCCAGCTGTGACTGAGAGGAGCAATGAGGAGTCCTTTGTGTCACTAAACCTGCCCTACATTTACTCACTGCTTAATGCAAACCTGTGAATTATTAATCCCAACATTACACCAGGCTCAGTGGGAACATGAAAACCATGTCCAGGCGATTCAATTTATTTTTTTTCCTGTTGATCAAAAGCAACGATGTCATTCATTGACAGGAACGGTTGTTAACATGAACAACCACAGGTGAATCGGTTCGAAAGGATAAATCACTGAAGGTATGATACTGTTCTGAAAGATGGCAGCGTCACAAGAGGCAAAAAAGTTGAGATTAAACATTTATTCTAGGCCCCACAAACAGCTGTTGACAAAAACAATCTCACCTGCAGCTTTCGACCACACAATCATCCCTCACCATATGTTTAGAGTTTATCCACTTCTCGTGGAGAAGATAACTGGGCAAACAAGATCGTGTGATACAGCCAAAAGCTGCAGAACAGCTGCTGCGTCGACCTTGCAGTGATATTGTTTTGATCAAAGGTAAAAAGTTTTGTCTGTGGGGCGTCTCCATCACCTTGTGGTCTAAGATCTGTTATTCATATAATCACACTGTCCCTATTTTTTATTCCAGCTGGGGAGGTTTGTTGCATTCAGTGGTTGAAAGTAACTTAGGGGCAATTTTGAGGTATTGCCATTATCCTTTAGTATTTCAACTTTGTACCTCAACTTCTCTGTACATTGTACTTTTTTTCTTCACTGCACAGCTCTGTAACGATAGCTCTGGTTAGTGTCGTGCAGACCAGTGACACAATTTTTCAGAATTATCTAATGAATTATTGTCTCAATTATTACAATGCAATAATTAAAAATTGAAAAATATGTACAATGGATACAATATTTTGCTGATGATAATTCTTTACATTTTGAATGCTGGACTATTATACCATTATTGTGACTTTTGGGACCAAAACACTTCTTCCTCTGCATGTTTTTCCTCATTTCTCTTTCCCCCTACATTTCCCGTATATCTTCTCTTTGAACTGTCAAAAAAAAAAGAAATGTAAAATAAAAAAATATGTGGTTGCTGTATTTCGCAGGAAGATGTTTTCACCCTGACAGCTATTGATCTGGGGCCTTTGAAGAAGCTACGAATCCGTCATGACAACAGTCAGCCTTACTCATCGTGGTACCTGGATCGTGTCGAGATAGTGGACACAAAGGATGATACAACGTAGGTGAAACCAAGATACAGTGACTCAGTCATCACGAAGCTCTTACTGTACAGATTAGACAATAATAATATAATTTTAGAATATAACTGATAATATGACTGAATAATATGTTGGTTTTCAGCGCTGATCAGTGGTATTTCTGGCATCTATAGGTATTATTTCCCTTGTACCCGATGGCTGGCGGTGGATGAGGATGACGGACAGATAGCAAGAGAGCTGGTTCCCGTGGATGAGGCCTTCATGAGGAAGGACGAGGATGAGGAGGGGACAGGCGGCACTCTGGGGCTCGAGCAGAAATGTAACTGTGGTTTCAAAGCTTGCTCATGTCTTAGTAGAGGGACGAGATAAAAAGCAGCCCTGTTCAAGTATTAATCGAAGTGCTAGTGAAACACGCAGGTGGAGACAAGAGCAGAGGGGGACTGGTGTATCTGTGTGAAGATGAAAAAGGTTTAAAGTGCTGACTTGTTAAATCTATCGCGCAGCCATGTCCACTACGTACACTCTCAAGATAAAAACCGGAGAGAAGAAGTATGCCGGAACTGACGCCAACGTCTTTGCCATGTTGTTTGGTGAAAATGACGACACAGGTACCGAAACTCAGCACCATCCTGGTGCTGCTGCGGCATCCTCTTGTTGCATGTTAAATAACATCTGTTGGAGTTTAAACGTGTTCACGTTCCCACAGGGATCATCAACCTAAAGGCCTGCAAGAACTACAAGAATAAGTTTGAACAGGGGATGATCAATGAGTTCATTGTGGAGGCTGTCGACTTGGGCGACCTGGAAAAGCTTCGAATTGGACACGACAACTCAGGTGGGGGAAGAAAAGAAACGTGAAATGAGCAGTAACTGTCGTAATTACACCATGTAAAACTGAATGACAAATGACTGTCTGCCCACTATCAGGGGGTTCAGCTGGTTGGTTCTTGGACTGGGTCGAGGTTGACGCCCCCTCACAGGGCCAGAGGCTGCGCTTCCCATGTGGCCGCTGGTTGGATAAAGGGGAGGATGATGGAGCGATTGTGAGGGATCTCTATCCCGCTGAGTTACAGACTGAGTTCTACACGCCTTGTGAGTGGACAGCTGTGGAAGAAGTACTCGAATCCATTAGTGAAAGCAGCAAAGCGCTGATTGCTAATTTGGAGATCTTCCTGTAAAAGGGCTTCATGCAAAATGTTATTCAGATAGTGCAGATAGAGGACATAAAGCTCAGAAGTGTGGAGGCTTTCGCGGTGAAATGTATTTAAAGCACCGTGCCGAAGAAGGGTGCTTGTCAGAACAGTGACTCTTTGATGTATCCTGTAACGAGTGTTATAATGTTGCCGTGGTGGCCTGACTTCTAAACTTAACGGCGGCAACATGACTCCGCTTCTTGACTTACACATGAAAGAGTCCAAATCACAACGCTGCCTTTGTAGATACAGTTGCATCTACATCGGCTCATTTTATCTTGACTTTTAACAAACAAACAAAAACAGAGAACCATTCTGGCATTATAATGTGAGGTCAAACATTGTACATGTTACAGTGATACATGGAAAGAGAAAGAATTATTTTTAAAAAAAACAACAGAAAAATATACAAAAATACATGCACCTTCAGAAACAGAAAACTGCATTTGTATTTTGCGTATAAACCTCATTAAAATTAATGCAATGCAAGTGATTGCATGATCACTTCTGTCCAAGTCAAAGGAATCAATAGAAGCTATGTTTTTTTTCTTATTCTTTTATTTCTCATACACTTTAAATCCAACTGATGGCTGCATATTTATTACATGAATATAAAGCAATGAAACAGACAGCTTTGCTATTTACTTGGGTATGCTACTTAGGAAGCGTTACATAAGTGGGTATTATGAATCCACTTGATAAGAGTTAGGGTACATTTGTTCTCTGTCTCCATCACAAGCAGCCACGACTGTTTCTCATTGTTTGAGTTGACTAAACAAGGTAGCCTGAGGAACTGTTACATGTTGTTGTTGTTTCATAAAGAAAACTACACATGATAAGTTCCCAGAATATGATATATATTTATATCATCAATATTATATCAACTTATGCACTCAAATTATTATCTTGTGCACACAATGTACATGATATAAAAAAACATATTTCAGGACTTCAGGGTTCATTAAAGTGCCAAAACGTTTTGCCTCTCTCAAATCTTTATGTGAAACATATTGTTAAACTGTATATTTTCATCATCCATGTAAACCATCTAAAACCGTCACCCTCTCCTCTGATTTTTCAGTTGTGCCGTATGAGATAAAGATCTACACCAGTGATGTGTTTGGTGCGGGAACAGACGCCGATGTGTTCATAGTCTTGTACGGACAGAAGGGAGTGTGCACGCTGCAGAAACACCTGTGTGTCAACAAGAGAGAGAGACGTCTGTACTTTGAGAGGGGAGCTGAGGACATGTTCATTGTGGAGGTGAAGTGTGCGGATTTAGATTATACATCCTCCCAGACGGCGGCTGCAGCTCTGTAAACACTGTGTTGTCTTTTCCCAGCTGGAGGATGTTGGTGACGTTATAGAGAAAATCAGGATAGGGCACGACAACAGGGGCACTAACCCGGGATGGCACCTCGACAGAGTGGAGATCAGACGGCAGCTCAGGAAAGGAAAGGTAGTAGAAATCCACTTGAGATTACACCTGCGTCGAAAAGTGCATCATTAAGAGTTACTTGTCTGTGCCCTCATTAAATTATTAGCAGATTAATAATGTAAAAGCTTTTGGCTCACACATCTCTCAAGAGTCAGATATACTTCCCTTCAAAGTCAGACAGACAGCCTGGCCCAGTTTGGGGATTTGTTTGCGTTTAATGGCAGGGTTCAGAGACGACTATTTTCCCATGTGAGTGCTGGCTGGCCAAGTCTGAAGATGATGGGGAGACGGTGAGGGAGCTGGTCCCCTCGGACATCATCACAGAGAAACTCCTCAGGGATGGGAAGCTGAAAAGGACCGAGACAGAGGTGGAGGATGCTTTGGAAAGTAGGTTTACTCAAATTTTGGAAGTAGATAGTAACTAAGTACATTTACTAAATTAAATGAGTAGGTTTAACTAACAGATATTAAATACTTAATGTAATATAGGGATGTAACACTAACACTGCCACTTTTCTCCATAATAAGTATTAATACTTTTGATATTTGCTCATAGTACACTTTGCTCGTAATATGTACAACTTTTTATACATACTTAGAATAAGCAATACTTCTTATATGAAAACTATTTGAAAGGAGTCAGTCATAGTGGTGAACCTACAGAAAATAATCACCTGAATGTGGAGCTCAACTTAACAGAGATTTATAATGAGTTTCAAGTCATTGTTGAGCTGTCCAGCTGCGACATCACTGTTCTGGTTCATTCTCATCACTGTTATTGGCATCATCTCCCTCAACAGTGGGTGGAGACCAATTTAAGTGGATATACTGGACTTAAATCCACTTAAATTCACGCTCCATGATTTCTGTAGGTGTGAACAGGCATGTTTTGGCTAACTTTGTCATTTCAACTTGTGTCATGTGTTCACAACTTCAAAGCCAGTTATTTCCATTTCTATTTTTGTTTGTTATCAGGCAGTGGTGGAAAGAAGTATTCGGTATTTTGTCACTAGTTGAGGTAAAATATGGTAGATGTATGTGTAGCTTTGTTTGATATTCTGTTTCAAATTTTTGAGGGCACATGACCTTATATAGCTCATTTGGTTTATCAAGTATAAAATGCATTATAGTGCAAGTGCATTTTGTTCTCAAGTTATATTGATCAAATCAAGGTTTTTGTTGTTTAGTAGGCAGCATAGCGAGTAATTGAATTTCTTGACACATTAGACTTGAAGATGATTTTACTGCTACTATTTTCTAGTTCAGCTGTACATAATTACAAACCTCTCAATGATGCAATCTCTACATTGTCTCTGTTAATGCCTGGGTTTTTCTTCTCTCTCAGCTCACATGTACAAGGTGACTGTGCGGACAGGTGATATGTACGGAGCAGGAACTGATGCCAACGTTTTTCTCACCATCTACGGTGACCTGGGCGACACCGGAGAGCGTAAACTCTCCAAATCTGAGAACAACAAGAACAAGTTTGAGAGAGGAGAGGTGTGTCTGGGAAGCTGTGATACTTCATTATCACACAAATGCTGGCGTCTAAAGGTACCAGTTATGTTGTCTTTGCCCTGTAGGTGGACAAGTTCACTATCGAGGCTGTGGACTTGGGCCAAGTGTTTAAGATTCGTATTCGTCATGACAACTCCATGATGGGAGCCGATTGGTACCTGGACCAGGTGGAGGTGCTGGATGAGGAGACAGAGGAGGTGTATATGTTCCTGTGTGAGCGGTGGCTGTCAACGAAGAAAGAGGATAAACGCATAGAGAGGACCTTCTACGTTAAGGTTAGTTAAGCCGTGTTACTTAGTTCTTTGAATCTGACCTCTATCTGCTGCAGTAAAAGTAGTTGATAAGAGAAAATGAGTTGATTATTTGTCTGCTGTGTGTCTGGTTCAGGGGTACGAAGGTGATAGAAACACTGATCCAAATTCCAAGAAGATGGCTCAGGCCAAACTTGGGCTGGACAGAAATGCCAACAAGAAGAAAAAGAAGAAGAAGGCAGCGGTGGTGGAGGAGGGTCCAAGTAAGGCACTGTATTTCGTGTTTCTAAAGATTTCGTGTTTCTAAAGATTTCTAAAGACTGTATTTCGTCTTTCTAAAGAAGATCATTAATTCAGGAAAAAACATCCTGGAAAGATTTTATTCAAAACATCGCTTAGAATTTCTCAGTTCCCAGCCTTGTGATCCAAATTTTTTAACGAATTAGCCAAAATAAATGAAATGATTTAACTCTGTGGGACATACTGAATTTCTGCAGAGATTTGTCTGAGAAGATTGATACCACTCTCATGTTTGCACACTAAATAACAGCAGGTTAGTTTAGCTTAGCATAAAGTCTGAAGACACAGGGAGACGGCGAGTCTGGCTCAGAAGATAACAAAACCACCCACAAACACCTTAAGAGCTCACTAATTAACACGTTTTATGTTGTGTTTGTTTAATCTGAAGAAAAAGAAAAGTGTAAAAAAAAAAACAGCAATTTGTGGTTTTGTAGGGGATAATTTCGATTACATAACTAGGACTTTTTCCTTGCCACATGTTGTATCTCTCAGTGAGGACAAAACTGCTGTTTGTGCACATGAAACAAACAAGATTTAAGGTGTTACCTCATGTGCTTTAGAGGTGCTTTTGGAAACTGGTCTTCGTGCTAAGCTAACTGGCTTGTTAACACAAATAAAACAACTTAATTTCTGTCAATTCTTCTCAGTCATCCCCTATCACTTCACCGTGTCCACCGGGGTGGACCGTGATGCCAGCACTACCGCCAGGGTCTATGTCATCATCATGGGCTCCAACGACGTTGAGACGGAGCGGCTGTGGCTGGACCTGCCGGAGGGGAAGAAATCATACACAGCCGGCACCATGGAGCACTTTGTGTGTTATGGGACTGACGTAGGAGAGATCAAGAGGGTGGAAGTGAGAATCTGGGACCGTCTCTGTTGCTAAATCTGTGAAACTGTCTCCTCTCTGCTGCCTCCTCCGATGCACTGATGTTAAAAATTTAAATAAAGCCATTCTAGCTCAGCAATAATTAATTCTAGCCTTGCCGCCTGGTACCTAGATCAAACAAAATCAAATGATATATAAATTCCAGTTCTCTCTCCTCTCCATTTTCTTTCCTCTCTCCGTCTCTTCCTCAGCTTGGCCATAACGGTGTCACACCAGAGAGCTGCTGGTTGGCGGATGAGCTGTCGGTTGCCGTGCCAACCAAAGGTATCAAGTACATCTTTCCATGTAAGTGCTGGCTGGCTAAAGACAGGGGAGATGGTCTGACTGCCAGACTGTTCAATGTGCTGGACTCCAGCACGATCAACATTATCCGCAAAGTGAGTCACAGCACCAAAAATATGAAACCTTCAGCGACATTCAGTCAATGTTACGTAAAAACAGAATTAAGCCTTGTCTTTGTCTTTGTTATCCACTGTGCATTTCAGGTTATTTACTCCGCCACAGTTGTCACAGGTGACACACAGTATGCGGGGACTGATACTAACATTTTCCTGACGGTGTACGGAGCCAATGGGAGCACAGAGGAAATGCTGCTTCCCAAAAATGAGGACAGGTGAGTCCTCCAGTGACACCCTGATTGTGCTAATGACTTTGCATTCAAGTGTTTGGGGAAATACACTTTGCTTTCTTGCCAAGACTCAAAGAAGCTATCATTGATTTTTTTTCTTCTACACTTTTTTAAGATAATGACAATGAACTGACTTTACTGTTTTTGGTCACACCTCAGCAGGCAGCTGTTGACAGTGAAAAAAGTTTTAAACATCCACTGAACACTCCCTGCTCAGAATCAAACAGCAGACAGACAGAGACTAAGTGGTAAACATAGAAAGCAGCAACACAGCAAGCAACAAGTATTTAGCAGCTTAAGAGCCAGATATTTTACTTGGGAGTTGCCAAAAACAGAGCTAAAAGAGAGTCAGTATTGGAATTATTTACAGGTGGCCAGAAACACCAGAATTATTTGAAGAAAGAAACTGAGAAAAATCCGATATTGCAGGTTTAAATGAGGCTTTTGTATAATTAGTGAGCTTTATAGGTGGTTGTAGAGGGATGTTGTTACCCTTTTGAAGAGTTGGGCTATTCATACAAAGCTGCATAAATGCATATATATAAATATATTGTTTTTATGCAGGTTTGAAAGGGGCCAAGAAGACACATTTACTCTGGAGATAGATGACATTGCTCCTTTGAAGAAGATCAGAGTTCGGATTGATGGCACCGGAAGTCGACCCGACTGGTTTCTTGACAGGGTAACGTAAAGACTATAAGGACTCCTGACAAAATACAGCAACAATTTTCAGTGAAATCAACGGGCTTCAATTTTAGTGCTACAGCCTGTTGAAGGCAAAGGGGATTTTACACATCAAAGTATTTTTACAGGTCTAGGGGAGTAATATTGGCTATGTGGAAAAAGTTATATAAAGCCTTTTTTTGGCTCCAGAGGGAGCTGTGAGATGCCTCAAGTGATGTCATTTTGTCATCAGCTGGGTCTGAAGTTTGAAAAAGAAAAAGAAATTTGGGGATGTGGAGACAGATAAAAGTGAGCTGAACCAGAACTCGGTAACCCGCCTCTTATCTCGCCTCGGCATAACACATAAGGATGTCTGAACTGTCAACAGTCGAGATGCATTGTGGGTAATGTAGGTTATATGTCTGGTTCTGCTGCATCTTTTCTTCTGTCCATTGTAAGTCCTGCAAGGAATACAATGCTCAATCAGAAAATTCAGAAAAGTCTGTTTCAATCAGGTAATATGATATTTAATTATTATATGATAATTATACCATGATTTGACAATTGTGTCCTTTCAAATAGCAATTTCAGCATAAAAAGAATGAATTGTTCAGTATTACTTTATCTGATTCTGTTCGTGTTAAAACAAGATAATCCATGATTATTCTCAGTACAATCATGTCTTGCTCAATACGATATGGACCCCAGTACAGACTTGTATTTAATTTTTTCAAAACGCAATTCAAATCACAGTATTGTCCAAAAAAAGCAACACTTGAGATGTTGTCAGTAAATGTGTTGATCTATGTTTTCAGATCCTGATGCGAAACTTAACCACAGAGGAGGAGTATCTGTTTACTTACGAGAACTGGCTGTCCAAGACAAAAGGGCCAAAGAGGACGAAGGTCTGTGAGCTGGCGGCCGTGGTGGAAGACGAGGAGATGGTGGAGAAAACGACCTACATCGTCCAAGTCCAGACCAGTGATGTTGGAGGTGGGCCACATGAGTTTTGCACAGCACAGTCAAGCAATGACGAATGATTAGGAAACACGTCTGCTATGAATTACACATTAATGAGGCCTGACTTGATTGAAAAATTTTATTATCATTTCAATTAGTGTGAGTCATAGAAGTGAATGAAATGGACCAGCGGTTCCAAACCTCAAGAGCCTCATTGAATTAACATCCATTTGACCAATTTGAACATGGGAAGTCCAATCAATAAGTAATTTGTATTTATTTTAAATTAAACAACTTTCAGCTGTAAAAATATCTTGAATGTCAGACCAGAGAAAAGTCTGAAAACATAACGGATTGTCATGTCGTTAATCTTTTTTTTTTGTCTTGTGACCAGTTTAGAGTTGTTTTTTTTGCATTTTACATATGCAAAAATATTAATACTGTCTAAATAAGGCACAGTTTGCAAGGCCACAGGCTGTATAAGTTGCACATTTATTTTACTCATTCATTGCATTCGTGCAGCATGGTTAAGCAAATCTACTGATCTGCTTACATCAGTAAATGTCTGTTGATATTTTAGGTGCCGGCACCGATGCCAATGTGTTTTTGATCGTGTTTGGCGAGTATGGGGACACCGGGATGCTACCTCTGAAGGAGAGTGCCAACAGGAACAAGTTTGAGCGTAAAATGAAAGACGTGTTCAGGTTCCCGGACATGCTCAGTCTGGGCGAGCTGTCCAAGGTCCGAGTGTGGCACGATAACAAAGGTGAGGAGGGAAGGAGCAGCGTAGCAGACAGCAAGCAGAGGGATCTTTCTCTGCAGCTGCAGAATTAACATGATGTAGAGTTTGATGATTTGTCTGAGTGATGGTGATGATTTGTATTGTTCTTTTATACTTTCGAGGCTTGTTTCTTTGCAGTCTTGGAACCTTTGTTGACTTACGTGACGAAAAACATCACATTTGTAAATAGTTTTCCTGTTTCTGTTGCTAAATTCTTTCTGACGGATCTGAGAAAAATCAGCTTTACTGTACTGGCTTTCTAACATTTTTCACTTGCTTTTTAAAGGAATAACCACATTTCACAAACTGACTGGCTGATTTTATATATTTATATGTGCTACAATGCACAGAGGGGTGTCTAGCATATTTTCATCATTAGATTGTGAAAGGTGAAACCAAAAAAAACGCATCACATTTAGGCAGTGACAGGATAGGACAGTGACAGAGTTTGTTGCTCTTGCTGTAAACAGGACCTGCTCCTGGATGGCACCTGGAGTACATTGACGTGAAAGATGAGACGATGGACGAGACCTTCAGGTTCCCCTGCGACCGCTGGTTGGCTAAAAACGAAGACGACGGGCAGATAATGAGGGAGCTGGCCTGTGCCAACAACGACTCTATAGACCTCAGTGACAAAACCAGTTAGTAAAAATGGAAGTCTGCGGGCATGATTACAAGCTCGCTAATTGTCGGAGATGAACGACTTGTAGCTAATTATAGCCATTTGCCAGATGTTACAACAACAATCTCTGTCTCCTTGCATTGCCACAGAATATGAAATTGCCACAACAACTGCTAACACAGACGATGCCTCCACCACGGAAAACGCCTGGATTGTGTTGGAAGGAAGAAAAGCCCGTTCCAAGGAGTTTGTTCTCGAGAATAAGAAAAAGAAGTTCTTATGGTAGGTCTTCAAAGAAAGTCTAGGTGCCTCGGCTCACAGTAAAACCCTATTATGTGGCCTTACATAATCTCCTCTCTTTCACGTTTTGTTTTTCTTCCCTCTTTTATCTTGTAGCTTCACTTTCTGTTCTCCAAGCCTCTGCTCTCAGGGGAGCTAATCCCATGAGACGCGCAAAAGAAAAACTCTCCGGCGAACCGCTGAATTTAACCATTCGCCGCTCGCAGAATCAACCCTTGAACAAACTCTGCCAGTTGTTGTGATTCTCTACTTTTCTTGCCCTTTCACAGCGGTGCCACCGACACGTTCGAGTTCTCGTCCAAGCACGTGGGGGAGATTGCCGGCATCTGCATCGGCCACATAACGAAAGATGGAAAGAAGGTGAAGAACGAGGCTTTCTGGCACGTTATGGAGGTGGTGGTGACAGAAAAGGAGCTGGGAAACAAGTGAGTGCAATCTCATACGTCCTACATTGTGTTATATAAAATGTCACGTTGATGGTTTGATGTGACTCCCTCCTGTTAAGGTATTTCTTCCACTGTGACGCACAAATCCCCCTGGCAGCCAAAAAGGATCAATTCCTGACATTCGAGTGCTTCAAGTCCATCGAGAGCTTCGCGAGCAAGGTCCGCAACCTAGTCCCTGTCAAGTACGAGATCATCATCATCACTGGGGACGTTAAAGGGGCCGGCACGGACGCCAACGTCTTCATCACCATTTATGGCGTCAACGGGGACTCGGGCAAGCGTCATCTGCGGCAGAAGTTTCGCAACCTCTTCGAGCGAGGACGCACCGACCGCTTTGTCGTGGAGATGCTGGACCTCGGGGAGCTGCTCAGGGTCAAGGTGGAGCACGACAACAAGGGCTCCAACTGTGGGTGGTATTTAGAGTGCGTGGAGGTGACCAACACAGCCAACTCGGTGACGACCATCTTCCAGTGCGGAAAGTGGCTGGACAGGAGGAAGGCCGACGGGCAGATTCAGAGAGTGCTCTACCCCAGATATTAGGAAGGAGGATGCATGAAACAAAGAAGTGGGTGAGCATTGCTTTAGATACTTTTTTGTCACATTTTGTTGTTTTTTTTTACTGCATGTTAGACAAGCTTTGTGAGGATAAGACTGAAATGAACAAACCCGAATGTAACGTTATGTCACCTTTAAAGGATAACACTGGTGTTGTTTTGTGCCAACTGTTCAGGTTTCCTTTCTTAAGGCCATTTGCAACCATCCTCTCTATTTGCCCTCTCTCTTTGCATTCTCACTTTGTGAAATGAACACTGTTGCACTCTGAAGTTTGCCCAAAGCAGATAATCCAACACAATAAACATCTCGTCTTTCTTTGTTCTTTGTCTGGCTCTTTTAATTGGGTCTAGGTTAAGTGTTTTCACACCGGTGCACACATCACGTTACCTCTAGCTTAATTTCAGACACTTGACACCTGCAGGTGAAAAACAAAGCCAGGAAATAGTCATTCAAAACCGTATCACCTCGGGAGGTTTTGAGCACAAAGTGTTTTCACACTGGAAAAACTATATTCCAAATAGTTGGTGTATGTTTTAATATAATTTTTGAGTGTACAAGTGTCGTGGATGGTGGTGAAGCAGCTCTAATAATGCCACAAAACTCTGAAAATAACACATTTGGGAAAACTTTTTGATTGCCAGTTTGATTAACATGGGAAATGGCAAGTATTGTATAACGTCCTCTTAGTATAAACAGTAAATTGTGTTGATTCATGATGTATTAGCTGAATTCCATAAAAATGTAGAGCACGTACCATGATAATGTTAGCATGTTGTTTGAACACCTTAAATACACCTTAGTATCGCGTCTCCATGTGTTTTAATTTACACAAATATTTTAGTTCGATGCAGTTTATTTCATCTTACCTATAAATATTGTATTATATTTCAATGACAAAAAGGGGAAATCTAAACCAGTAGAGTTGGTAGTAAATGGGTGGTTTATTTATAAGGTTTATTAAATAATAAAATGCAGATGTTAAATGTTAAAGGGTGTTTGAAGCTTTATGGTCAATGGTTATTTTTTGATATTTTAATGTTGTACTGATCGTAACCTCTTTAATTTGAAAACCTAATTTGGTATTATTTATCAGAACAATTAGGCTTCTAAATGATAATCATAATTGTCATTTCTGTACCGTAATTTACCGAGACAACATATGCGCCGATGTAATTTTTAAAAATAATTTATAACAAGACATCAGAAACACCACAAATTCGATTAGCTGTCAGCATTTTAGGCAGTTTATTTGAAAAACACATACAAAAAGATCATATACAAGACAATAAATAAAAAAGAGACAGAACAGTTTGGGTTAAGCTATGCAACTTTTTGCATCATCATTAGTAATAAATACAGTACAAAATCCACCCAGAGTGAATCTAAAGATTTTCCACAATATTCACTGATCATGTTATTCTTCATTATGATTTAGCTATTGCTTTCATATTATTGATACATACTTCTACTTTTCTATAAAATACTCAAGATCATAAAACATTGCGCGGTTACAGCAAAACAGCAGTGTGTTGTACAAAGATGGCCACTTCCCTTTTTCACTGGCAGGTTAATAATCAACATTTTTTCAGCAGCAAAGAAACATCTGAAATATTCAAGAAGGTACAGCATCATATTAAACACATCTACAGAGCTACTCCCACATACACATAGGAAAACCTGAGAAGGACATGCATTAAAAAGCTTGTGCTTTAAGTTCTACTGTTCATTCCGGTTCATCAGCTTGAGTTAATACTATGGCTACTGTCCAGTTCGCTCTGGAGTAATGGGGTACACTGTGGAGGACACGGGGTAAGGCCAGTGAGAGCACGAAATGAAATTATAATAGTAAGACCAGCCAGCGTCATTCCAATCCAATACATGTTATAATAATTTGCAGGATTAGTAGAGTATTAATAAGAAATGCACACCGAAAACGTAGTTAGCTTATTATACCCAGGTGTAAAACACGCTATCTATATTGTATAACCACAGTACACCAGAAATTTGCTCAATAAGACCAATGGCTCAAGTTAGCATGTTAGATACTTCCCAAAATCCCACACGAAGCAATTGTCAGCAATACATAAGAACAAATAATACAGCTCATTATGTGGGTCCTAAAGTAATAAGCACTCAATTGAGATCCAGATATGATGGAATATAATGAACATGGTCAAAATAAAAACAAACAAACAAACATCAAAAATGAACTCTAATATGATTATGGGAAATAAAGCAGTATCATGTAACAAAAGCAAGCTAACTGTGGAGCCCTACTAAGACAAAAAGGGGTTGTGCCCCGTCGTCTGCTTTAGACCAAAGCAGGGGTGATATTTTAAAGACAAAAAGAAATTTAAAGTAATATGGAGAGGTGACATGAATGGAATGTAATCCAGATCAACAGCACCATGCTGGCTAGAAAATGTGTCGGGAAACACCCACCCCCCGCCCCCCCCCAAGTCAAATTTTCAACAAGTTTCTTTTTTTTCTCCTTTGAAAAAGAAAACACAGACGGCATGCAGAAGCATCCCCACCGACCAATGCATAATGAGGTATTCTTTTTTTTTATATTTTGTGTTATTTTAAATAAATATATTGATTAAATTGCAAAGTTATGAGATAGAGACATTAAATATTCCACCACAATAGCTAGCTAGCTACAGTTAGTAATAAATAATGATTGTTAAATACTTAAGGCATCTTTAATCACAGCATTCTATGTGAACTAGCAAACCTCCATTTTCATCCATCTGTAGTTTTTTGGATGGAGGTTTCATACAAAAAGGAAAAAAAAACGCAACACAAACAGTCAAGTTACCCTCCAATAATACACAAGGAAGCATGAAAATACTTGTAACTGAATAGAAACACAAAATCTAGGACAAGAAGAACCCACACCACCAAACCAAAAATCAGGCAACTCCATATTATAGTGCATTTACAAAACACAAGCTACATTATAACAACAATAAATATGTTTTTGCAGCATTGCAAGTTTTTCTTCACTATGGTTAAAATGGACAGGGACTCAGCATATTAGTACCATGTCCAAATTGGCATGTGAGCAAAGAAATAAAAATAAAAAATTACAAGTAATAAGGAAAACAAATGGAAGAAAAAAAGACAATTAAAATAAAAATTAATGTCAAGAACAATTGTTTGGTATTTTTCAAATGGATGGCTTTTTCTCCCTTTCACCCTCCTTCAAGTGAACTACGCCGACATGGTTCATGCATGATATAGAGAAAACGGCTTCTATCACTGAACGCATCACAGTTGTTCTAGCAATACCATACACTACTACCATGGGGGAGAGGGGGTGTGTGGGGACAATCATACACATTCTAGCACATATCACAGGCAAACTAGTTTGTATTTTCCCTGTAACACCAGACACAGTCTTTAATTATTATTTTTTTTATCTTGAATCAAAACAGTGGGAGCAACCGAGATTGAAATGAAAAGGAGCCGATACACAAGAGAGGCGGTTCACTGTATATAGAAATCACATGTGCTTGTTCGATAGGCAATAAGGTTCTGGTAATAGGTAATACAAATGTCCGATTTTATTCACTCTGGTGGCGAGACTCAGGCACTGCATCCTCAAGCCCATGCCGGCCTCTTTGCGTCATGATCATGCCCATGAGCGAGGCAACAGAGACGAGTTGCAGTTAGACACGGATCCGCTAGCAGCTCTTTGAATCCTTTCGACCTCGAGCGTCAGGAGAGAAATGCTACATTGGTCCGAGATCGGTGTCTAAGGGCAACTTTGGTCTGCTCTGGATGAGCGGGGAGGGAGAGGGGAGTTGTGGGGTGAGGCGGGGTAATTAGGTGCATTCTTGTCCTCCTCTATGAGTGAGCGGGATCGTCGGAGTCATAGTATACGGTTCACATGCACAGACACAGTCCCTGTTTCTACTGCTCCACAATATTAACGACACAGCCCAAGCCTGCCATACAGCATGCACATCTGAGGCCTCTGCTCTAGATTATAGAGGCCTGACTACGACACTACACAGATCACTGGAAGCCATGCCTGCAGTTAGCGGGTTTAGCATCAACTCTGATGGCATCTACTGACTGTAAATCCAAAAACCATGTTAGACGAGAAAGAGGGATTTTTGGCCTTTTTTTTCTCTTTTTTTTTTTTTTGAAACACACGACTGGCTCCTTCCTCGTTGCCTATGATTGAACACATTGAATATTCTCTCTCTCTCTGTTAGAGCTGTGGTCACCCTCGCCGTAAGGTTTATTTTTCACAAACATATTTCTCAAAAGGCTTTTGCTTGCTACACAACACTGTTACTCTGTAAATACTTTTTCAGTACTATACTCCATTACACCACAAGCGTTCAGCTACAAGAGTTCACACCAAACAACCTCATGCTAATCATTTGATAATGTTCTGTACAGATGTGCTGAGGGCTTGGGCAGAGTGCAGCTTAAAGGATTTTTCACAGGCCTGGGGGAGAGGGTTTAGATACAGTGGCAGAGAAATGGCCTTAATACACCACACTGAGCTGGGGAGGGTTGGTAGTCAGAGTGTCCTCTCTCGGTGGCTGTATGGAGAAATGTACACAGGGTGCACAATCTGACAGATATCACGTGACGCCTCAGCACATCTGTCCATACGTGTCCGCTCCTACCTTTTCTACGTCCAGCAAGTCCAGTCAACCAACCTTCAGTCCAGCCACCTGTCAATGCGTCAACCCCCCAGCCCTCGTTGTGTTGTAGGCGAGTGTGCTTTGTTGATCCCTCCGTCACAGCTGTCTCAGAAGGCAGGCTCGTTGAGTGATGCAGAGGGTGGGAAGAGGGGGTGTTTGGCAGAGCGTCCCCCCCCCCACCCGCGGAGGGAGGCAATGGAGAATTAACAAGACCAGATCCAAAGCCGCAGGAGTCGACAGGAGCTATCAACTGTCGGGGGTCAGCTGGGTCTCAATGTCCACTCTGCAGATGGGGCATTTCCTGCTGGTGGCCAGCCACTGGTCCACGCACGCCTGGTGGAAGAGGTGCATGCAGGGTAATCTCCTGCAGACACAGGAGAGACACGGTGAGGATTTTGAAATAAACGCCAGAAAATGTCCGCTGGAAAGGGCAACATTTGATCTCTGTCCTTTGAATATGCATCTGCAAAATGTCGACGCTTCATGAGCAAGCAAACACTACAATGCAGTACAAACTACAATGGGTTTTAACTGTTGAGTTTTTTTGTTCTACCCACTACTGAACAATTAATGTTTGCTTTTCAGAAAATATTTTCAGTAGAATTTCTTAGATTTTCGATGCAATTTCAAAGACCCAATCTTAGGTTTTTTGCCTCATTTTGTAATTCACTAATATTACCATTTCTTATCTTAAATCTTGAATTTAGTTCCTCAACAGACAATCAAGTTTCAGTTGGTTTCAGCCTCCCGTGTTGCTGCTTTTCCTCTGCATTTACATAGTGACAGTAAACTAAATATCTTTTGTTTTGGAATGATGATCAGCTGACACGTATAATTAACGTATTCAGAAATGTTACTGTCAAAACAGTCCATTAATTAAGAAATAAATAATTTCAAATGGTGATTAATGATGACTACTGTAGCACTACCCGGCTTCAAAATCAAATGTCCGTCCTTATGAGTTTCCTCTTTTCTTGTTCCTTTTTTAAAATATCATTAAATATCGGACACAAGGTGCTTGTCTCCGTCTTGATAAAGGTTGGTGGCCTGTGAAAACACCAGAGACAACGATGGAGATAGCACCAGACCTATCCCTGACAAACGTCGGATATTTCTCAGCCTAACAGAGCTCCAAACAGCTGGATGGGACAGCTGTGGTTACTCTGCTTAGTTACACCAAGTTAGAGGCCTTTAAATCTTCCATGTGCATGTGATTCATGGCTCCTGTCATTCCCAGTATCCAGATTGTGTCCAGAATAGATCCACTTGTCTGCCTGTGGTTCACATTTGACATCAGAATGCATCTCGAGTGACTCCTTGTGATCGAATTTCGCCTCACAGCTCATATTTGATCAGATCTGTGGGGAAACTGCTACTGCTGCTAAAAATCCACATTTGTTCTTTACCATTAGAAGAGGGATTTCTGCTGTGTATTTACAGCTGTCCGCTTTTATCAGATCGGCCTCGCAGCATTTCGTTGCCAAGTGAGAAGACAACCAAAGGCTGTGCTCTTCTCACAACCTTTCTTTAACCTTGTGACTCCAAACTAAAAAAAAGACTGAAACATCGTCAAGATTGAAGGCTTGCAAGAAAAGAGATGTTTCTATTACAACAACAGGTTGCATAAATAATAAAAACAACCAACAAAACCTGAATTGTTTTTCTTCCTTTGCTTTGCCTTTTCACAGAGTAAAATAACGTCATCACCGTCCCTTTTCCAGTCAGACAGATCACAACACTGGACACACATCATAAGATTTGGTGAAATGCTAATGTTGCCTTCAGGCCGTATTTTCAAGATGAGGTGCTGGAGGGAATCCCGTGATAGGATTTTCAGGCCTGATGCTTTGAACTTGTGTGGCAGAACCAAAACTCTGTCTGCATACCCCATTTTGAAGGGAGGCATTGTGAACACATGAAGAAGGAAACAAAAAAACATTTTCTGAGGCCTAATCAGCAGAGACGGTGTTGTCTGGGGACGCGCAAGACCTCACACAGCTTTGCCCAAACAACCTCATGAGTACATTTTAGTCACA
>JAOXYL010000086.1:18348999-18362290 GCA_028564955.1 Terapon puta | reverse complement strand
TTAATCACAAACTCACCAAAATAAACATATTTTTAAAAACCAAGACTATTACTGCATTATTGTCATATATGACGAATGGCAGAGATCCCATTTGAATGAACTGTGAAGTCATCAAGTAGTCTTGTTGGACATGTGAGGATTAAACTCCTGTGTACTGACAATATATAACACCATAAAATTGAGCTTAATCCCACTGGTTGATGTGAGAAGTCCATATTTGCTTGTTTTTCAGGCACGTCCATAATATTTTAGTGCTAAATCACTACCAGAGCTTCCAGAAAAATTTTCCAGGTCTCCCACTCATTATGGTTACTTGGATGTTGTCACTTATGCTGCTTAGAAGTTAAATGTGTCCTAGGGGTCTAGAGTCTAGAGTTGGCAAATCTGAGAGGCTATAATCAGGCATAGCAGCACAATGAGGTAAACACTAACGTCAGCTTGCTCAAAAAGACAATGCTGAACCTTTTTTATTGACTTAACACGTTTTTTTTCCAAACACCATTAGCTTTCCATGTATTTACTTTTGAGCTACACAGTACTGGACAAATGGATTTTTTTTTACCTGATAATGGAACTCGATAAAAGTCTGTGAAAATTATAAAAATTCATCCTCAGGGGGCTCATTTCTGGACCAATTTCCATGACAATCCACCCAGTAGTTATCCAGACATTGCTGGTGGTGCAAGAGACCTCACCAAAGCTAGAGGCATCCGTGAACGTCTACACAAAATTTCAGTACCTGTTGAAATATTTCTGTCACAACTAAAGTGGTGGACTGGCTGACTGCTGTGCGAGTACTTTAAAACCTGTTTGTAACTGACGACCAGGACCGGTAAAACAAGTACGTCTTCATTATTTGGGTAATGAGCGGAAGATGAGCGTGTAGTTGTACCTGACATCCTCTCCATCCTCCAGCATTGACAGACAAATGGTGCACTTCTCATCGGTGTCCAGCTCCTCATCATCCAGACACATCTTCAGGTCCTGCGGTATTCTCTGCAGAGAGACGTTAATTGTTAAAGCGTGTCGTGCTGCCGCGTGTAAGGATCTGCTATGTTTATGCCACGGGTGTCTCTGAGTCAGCCCTGACAAGTAGGAAAAAGTCACCTTATCGCGTTTCCCAGAAGAAAAAAAAATAGACATCAGATGGAAAAGACTCAATTACTTCTTCTCACTCACAATGTGCCAAATGATCTGACACTCTTTCCAGCGAATTTGGGTCATATTCAGTGTAGACGGTTTTTTAAATTCATTCCACGCACATATCTGCAGACAGCTGGATGAGTCATCCCTCGCCTCGAAATGTGCACGCTGCAGACCTGTCTCGCTAATCTGCTAACGGAAATTAGTTTGACCTTTGAACTTCTGTGAGAGCGGTGACCCTCGTTCCACCCTCGTCTCCACTCTTTGATCCTTTCCACCCAGCCCGGTTCCAGTCCCGTCTCTCACTTCTAGCTCGACTTATTTCTCAGATCAAACAGATCTGTCGCTCGGCTAGCGAGGGAAAAAGACGACTATTTTACCTTTTTGTACTTGTGGGGGAAAGTGAATCTCTCTATGGTGGTTTGGACCGCTCCACGGTTTACACTGCCCAGTCTGTCCTCCAGCTGCAGGAGCTCCTGCAACGGAAAACACGTCTCCTAATTCTTTTTGGTTAAAGTCTGACAAGAGGCATCTCTGTGTTCGCCTGTCGAGCCTTACAAAATTAACAATTGTGCAATAAAATATTCAAATGCAGAGGACGCACAAGTGTGGAATCTTTTGATAAAAATAATTGGCGCTTCATGGAAGAGGAAAAAGCCTAGCAGAAACAATTTCATCTTGTTTAAATGAAAACAAATGTCATGAGATTAAAGGCAGTTGGACAATTTGAGGCATCTGGAAGCCGGAGTAATTGGAAATAAGAAAATCAGTTACACACTCGAGGCCTGTCCAGAGCATTGGTCACAGAGAAAACAAAGATAAATTAGTGTGGACTGGTGTGTCGGCTGACGGGAGAGAGAGAGAAGGAGAGAGTGAGAGAGAGAGAGAGAGAGAGAGAGAGAGAGGAAGTAGCAGCACGAACCTCGTAGCTCTCTCTAACAGCAGAAGCGTGGCGGGAGGGGTTGAGACTCTGCAGAGCCAGCAAGTGCAGCTGGGGATATGGGTAGTTTCTGATCTCATGGACAACCTGGAAGATGACAGATAAAAGAGGCTACCGTCAGCTCTGCAGCAAGAATCGGACAGGGAAAAAAAAAAACACAAAAAAGAAAAAAAACAGGAACACAGGTCATCCCCGGTTGCTGGGTATCGGGATTAATCTCAGCAACCCCAGAGGAGAATCGCAGAGAGTTCATCGAGACGAGCGTGATTGATTGTACTGAGGCAGAGGGGGCTCACCACTTGTGTTGAGGCATTGTTTCTAGGGAAGTGGTGCATCCTAGGAGAGGTCAAGTAGTGCTGATAGTGCTGCGGCAGCGGATGGATGTGATACTGGTGGGGGGGCAGTCCAGCGTCCACACTTAGATCCCTGTGCAGAAACCGACAAAACAAGTCAGGCAGTGGCACAAAAGTCCTTATTTCAGTGTTTCTGCCAAATTGTCTTCTGATAACAGTGGATTCCCACACAGCAAAGTGACTCTTTATAGCAACAGCTTTACTTGGGCCTGTGATTTGTACTTGTGCCTCAGGGGCCACTTCAGTTCAGATTAGTTACATTTAGCAAGATATGTACTCTGTTTATTGCCCACTTCAGTGTCAAAATGTAGTTGTTTTGCTTGGGGCTCTGTTTCGATTTGGTCTTAAACCCCTTTCATCTGGTCTTGACTCAGATTTGATTGTAGTCTGGTGCAGTCAAACAAAGAAAAATCAACTAAATACAACTCAGTGGTGGAGAAACTGGTAGTGCATCATTTTGTATCATTTCTGTTGGTATGAAATCTCATCTCTTTTTTAACAAAAACAAAGTAGCTGGTTGTCTCTGTGGCCCTGCATACCAGCCAAAAGAAACTCCTTCTGTATTAAGGTTACACTTGGAGAGATGTGTACACTGTTTATTGCCACTTGCCAGTGTCTAATAAGGATTGATTTGCTTTGGGCTTTTTTTTCAGCTCTGTCTTACGGCTGTTTTATTTGATCTCAAATTTGACTGCACCTGAAATGTATCTGGGGTTGAGTAATGCAATCCACTACAAGGGACTATAGCAAAACGACAAAAAAGAAAAACAAATTTCTTGTCGAAATCTAATTAAAAGTGGTTTGAAAAATTTGTATTATATAACTTTGCATCATTTGATAAGACCTTGTTGGTATGAAAACCCAACGTAGAGCAGAGCAAGGCTTTTCTAACAAATATACTGTCAAACAAAACATACTTTATCATAAGAAGTACATGTTTTTTACCAGTCTGTGCCCTCAGCTAGGTAGCGAGGCTGCTGCACCACCGGCTGAGGAGGGACATGAAGAGGTGGGGCAAACTCATATCCGGGCCGCAGTCTGTGGGGCTGGTGAGGAACTCTCTCTGGGGTGCGTCTGCTGAGACAAACAAGCGGGCATTTGAAAACATCCCAGAAACTGCCTTTGACATGATGTAACTGAAAAATCCCCCCCCCCTTGCCAAAAATAATCCCTCGCCGTCTGCTACATCTTCCTGTGTGGATACCTGGAGGGTGGCAGGATGTGTCGGTGCTGGGCCTCGAGGATCTGCTGCTGGAGGAGGTATTGCTGGTGTAATGCCTGAGGTAGGAAGGGAGGGGCGGGGATGTCCTGGAACTGGGGGGCGGGCAGGGGGTTGAGGGGCGGGTGGAGCGGAGGGCCATGCTGGTGGCCGGGAGGGGCCAGGTGGGGGTTAATGCCTGACTGGGGCTGCCCTGGGTGGGGCATGGGGAAGTCCATGGGCAGCGGGGCCTGAGGACCTAACTGGAAGTGCCGGCAAGAGGTAGCATGGCTGTGCTGCTGCTGCTGCTGCTGCTGTTGTTGCTGCTGCTGTTGCCGGTTGAAATGGGATCCTGTGGAGGATAAGGAGAAGATGTCAGGCACCTGAGGGGAGAGATTAGCTGGAATTAATTGTGGGTGAAATGTGGTGTCAGTGTGTGTGTGATATAGCATGTTAATGAAGCCCTACCTCTTACCTAGGGTGAAAAATACTTCTGTGGGGGTGGGAAAATGATGGTTACCACAAGTACCATGAACATGACAACTTTTTTTTTTTGGGGTCCTGCACACAAAACGTGAGCTCTCATTTCTTTTATTGCATTTCCGACCTCTGGATCGACTCCTGGTCTTCTGATTCACAGACAAGCGAGCTGGATCAGAACAGATGAAATACCAGTATACGGTCTTCAGCGCAGCTCAGTTCTTGTAAATTGTACAGCTGACAGCCGGTCAGTGCCCTCAGATTAAAACCTTTAGTACCTGGCTGTCTGTAAGATGTACACTGAACCGTTTGGGTGCCAAGTCTCTCTCTATAATTGTAAAGAACAATTCCTCCCTTCTAAAAACTGAAACCACACCATAAATTCTCATTATTGCACATCTGTGCTTCCCTGAAACCTACTCTGTCTTTGTTTCCTACACATACAGTATAGCTCAACTTGTTCTTCTCCCATGTGAACATTCAGGACTTGAGAGGAAATAGCTTGAATGCTTTTTTTACTCTCTCCAACCACAGCTATTTGGCAACTGCAGTGAACAGACTGCTGTGGAGAATCAACAGGGAGAAAAAGACAGGCTAACTTGTGCTCTGCTGCAATATGGTTTTAATGCCGTGCTTAAGCTTAAAGAGAGCGTTTTGATTATGGAAGGGCTGAGAAATTGCACTAACAAATTTAGCTTTGATTAGAAACTTTTGCAGAAATCCCGGCCAAGGGAAGCCGTGACAGGCTTGCAGTGGAGCAGGATTCAGTATTCTGTGCTCTGTTATGCCCATCTGGTACAGACTGAAGCAGTGAATTTCACAGAAACCAACCAGCTCAGAGATTAAAATTGTGCAGTTTTTCTAGAGGATTCAAAATTACAGTACCGTTCGAATTGTATTCTGCTCAGAGTGTAAAAAGACATGGCGAATTCTGATGTAAACAGTGCAGAATATATTAAAAATCATGAGGAAATAGGCCTACATCGCATTTACTAGGAGCACGCTTGAAAAAACGCAGTGTGGTTTAAAAAAAAAGAAAAAAAAAACGTACCCAGAAAAAGATAAGCAGTTTGACTTTCCAGCCATATTTTCAGCTTGACAAGTCGTCAGCGTAGCCCGGCAGACAAGAGATGACCTTGCTGCCGTGGGTCAAAGGCTCAAGTCTAGACTGTAAGTAGCACACTGCGCTTTCAAGCGTCTCAGTGAAAAACGATCACCATGAATGACAGCAGATAGACTCATTCAGGCCCTGTGATGGAGGAAGCGTGGAAATTGTCTATCTTTGTCACAGCGGGAGAGGAGGTGGGTGAGGGGTGGAGGGAGAGGGGAGGGGGAGGGGGAGGAGAAGGAGGGGGGCAGGTAGGGACAAGGGAGAGGGAGGACAATAAATGGAAATCAGCAAGAAGCACACTGAAGGTTAGGAAAAACACTATATTCTTTATTGAAAAATATTAGTATATGTGGAATTTGTGTTTTCTTTCTTGTTTGTTTGTAATAATAGTATAAATCCATGCAACAAAAATAAACAACATAGACTGAAGGCAAGGCCCACCATGCTCCATATAGGGTTAAAAAGAACAAAAGCGGCATCCAATGAGCAGACGTGTTGGCTACAGCACATGATTCCAGTACAGCAGGGTACATCTTTACTACAGAAAGATTACATTGGATTTTCACTAGTCAATGTAGAAAAAACAAAAACAAAAAATTATGAATCATAAATGTGACCATGCATTGAAAGTACTATTACCAGAACAAAAGGTAAAGAGAGACCACAACCAAACAATAAAGACGTTATTACTAATAGAGGATCTCTTTAGCAGTGCAGGAAAATAGGCATCCCTGTGAAATGGATAGCATTTTGGCCTCATGTTAGTGGGGAAAATTGGGAAGTGATGAACCACCAGTGAGCTTGTTTTGCTTACTTAAATGTTTAGTTTCATTTGCCCGTTAGGGTCCCAAAAACAGCCCTGACAATTCAGTGTGATTCGAAGCTTGAAATTTGCAAAGGGAACAAAAAGGATTACACAAAAAATGGAGACAGTTATGGCAGGTTGTTGTGTGCAGGTGCAGTGTACTTCCAGGTCATTTTAAGTGATCAGCATTTACTCAAATGCTGAGTTTAACAATTAGTTAATATACATACTGCATGCATGGGTTTCCAATTTGCATGCCACTCTTTTGAATTTCAGATCACTTTTTTCTTATCGTGTACATTGCACCTTGTGTGAAGAGAAGGAAGATGAGCCAAATTCTGGTGTTCAACAATGCAGTGCAGTGTTTAAGATCATGCAAAATGTATCCACTTTACAGGAATTTACAGCATGTTGTCTATCAAGACTGGATGGGAGGTACACAATGACATTCAACTGATATCTAAAAAAAAGGAGCTAAAAATGTTTACTCAGTGCTACAGCAATTTGACAGAAAAAAAGACAAAAAGGTGCTCTGGTCTAGGTGTTAGCTATTGTTTTAGTCTTGCTTAACATGGAAAAGTCTACTGGCTGAGTACATCTCGGGAAGGGGGTGCTTTTTTTAATACCAATGTCGTCTTCTGATGGAAAGAGGAAATGAAGAAGGGATTCACAATACAGCTAAATGCAGAGAACAGGCAGAGGCCACGCCACACCACACAGCAGCAGATGATCATTAGCTACACAATGGGGGGGACGACAAAGATCTGATAAATGCAGAATGTAGAGCCAGCCTCCATACTATGAAACAGGGAAATAAGAACAGAAATAAAAGCACAATGAAATCACTGACGCCACTGTTATGAAATTAATGTTACACTGTAGCTTTTTATCATTGTTTTAGCAGTGATCGCACACTCGTCTCTTTCTTTTTCCTCTCTTTTTTTTGCAATCCGGCAGCTTCAAACAAAAACAGCTGCTGAATTACCAATTAGCAAATGATAATAATACTAATAATGATAATGGATTTTTTTTCTTTTAAAAAACGCGGCTGATGCACTAATGGCTCGCAGGTCCACGCCGCCCGGGCAATTGGCCATGTATCGATTAATTCATTGGCCAATTGACAGGGATAATAAAGAGTGAAATCATCGCGGAAAAGCGACGAGCAGCAGAAGAAGGTGATCTTCAAATGACATCATCCAGGCACAGATAAGCTGACTGGCTGGAAAGGCTACGTCTATTTTGCGGTATTTTTTCTACTGTGCAAATAAACGATAGCGCCTTTAAACGAGGGGGGTGAGGGAGTAACAGCTGTATCTTCATGTTAAAAATCACACTGATAAAATAAATCTCCTGTTAAATGTCTTTCCATGTGTTTTTTTATCCTCCCTCCCCCCACTAACGCCAGGTGTTTTTCTGGACCGTGCATGTGGAATCCTTTGTGAGGAATGTTTCCGTTCCAGGACATAGCCGGAGCCAACGAGCCAGTTAGCTTACCATCAGCGGAGATTTTTTTCTTTTTTTTTACGCGCAGTTAAACACGGCGAAACTACCATTACTCGGCGCTTTGCGTGAACACATAACGAGTACAAATTCAAAGTAGCATCGAGTTTCGAGCGGCTTCGCGATATAAAAAAAAACCCAACAAAAAATGCGACCGTTAATGTCGAGCTAGCTAAGGCGAGCTAAGCCAACGGCCGAGCTCCCGCTAGCTAGCCGCCAGCAGCTGCAGTGAATATTAAGATAAACAGGGCACACGCTCCGGATCGATATGGACATTGATACCGTACCTCTGTTTCTTACTGAGCCGAATACGGGAAGAACCAGGTATCCGACATGCACTAAGACCATCCTGGGATCCTTTTATCTTATGATTCCGCCGGGTTATTCGGAGAGAAAGAGTGGTAGCAGCCCATGCGGATCTACATTCAGGCGGCTGGTTGTTGCTGGCTGGCTGGCTGACGAGCACCTCCAACGGGGCGAACCGACCGGAGCGACTGTCTGCCTCGCTCGGCTGTCGGTGACACAAAAGCAGACATGTCGTTTGATGTCCGGAGCTAAAGAGGGCGATGTTGCGGCGCCGCGGAAGACAAAAAAGCTGGAGGGGTTCAACTTGTCCAGCCTTGTCGATTCGTCTCCTTTAAAGTCCGCGTAAAGTGAATTTATAGAGGGATTTGATGATCGCAGAAAATGCGTGAAGAGGCTGTGAACTAAATGTCACTAGGAAGTGTTTTAATTAAAATCAGAGGTAGAAAAGTCCTCACCTAGTTGAGCTTGTTTAAATCTACTTCTGCACTATTATTATTATCATTATTATTGTTGTTGTTGTTGTTGTTATTATTATTATTGTTATTATTATTATTATCATCATCTCCATTATTAGGAAAATTAGGAGATATTCAGTTGTCAAGGTGAAATCATGATGATTATTAGAAACTGATCATCAAAATAATTATAATGGAGAATGTGACATTTTAAGTTGTCGTGCTGTAATATTGAAATGTTTTTACATGATCATCAAAATAGTTCTCATTTAATCTTCCCTCAGTTGATTGATTCATAGCTAAACATCATGTGGGTTGTGTACAAAGGCCTCAATCAAAATAATAGTAATTAAGCTGTCAGTAAAGGTTGTGGAGTAAAAAGTGCAGTTTTTTCCTCTGAAACGTGCTGAAGTAAAAAGGTATTAGTTTTGTTTACTTGTTTACTTAGAACATAAATTAAGTTAATTACCCAAATACTTTAATCTCAGAAAAAGAGCACTTCAAGTTCTCTATTCATAATGTGGAAAAATACAGAAGAACACCACACAAGTGAAATGAGAACTAAGCAGGTTTGGGAATTTGTGTTGTACGCTAAACATCTTTATTAAAGTCTACGATTTGCTTCTAAACACAATATACGTTGGAAAATCATTGTGACAATGTGAAAAATAAATGTCATTTTAATATCTCATATCATAGAGTTAGATTAGTCTACAGTCTTAATTAAATGCAATAATGGAAGAAGTACAAATTTAGCTGGACTTTTATGTACTGTTATTTTATTGCTTTAGCTGTATTTATACTATTAGGTAGATTACTTCTAAATTAAATATCATATCTCATTAGCTGTTCCATGGGTTGTTTGCAAAAGCCTTAATCAGTAAAGTAATGAGCTGAGATAAATGTGGCTATAAAAACTATAACATTTCCCTCAGAAATGTGTCGGAGAAGAAGATATCTCAAATTCTAAGTACTGTACTTGACTGAATGTAATGTAATATAATTAGTTTATCCTACCACTAGGTATTAGTACTCTTACTTAAATAAGTAATGTGAATACATCTGTCACTTTGACTTTAAGTTCTTTATTTGTCATGTGCAAAATGACAAAATGTACAAAGAAAAACACACAAGCAAAATGAGAAATGTGACACGGTCATAAATAGTGCAAACGTTTAAATGTACTGTTTTGTAAAGTAATTCAGTACTGTAGCCTATAAATGAACTAGAATACAAGAAAATAAAATAATATGATGGTGATAAAATACATAGATTTAGGAAATAGGCTTCTCAGATATTCTACCTCAGTAAATACCAGAGCACCACAGTGTTGAAATACTGTTAAAAGTACAAATGCAAAGGTATTTACATGAAAATATACTTTAAGTACCAAAGTAGAAGTACTCATTATGCAGAATGGCCTGTTTCGGAATAATGGATTTTATATTATTAGATTATGAGTATTGATGCATCAGTGAATTCATTACTTTAATTATGTAGCTTGTAAAAGTACAGCTCATTTTATTCACTCCATAGTGGGTGCACTTTCAAATAAAATCTAAATCAAATCAAATTTATTTAAAGCCCCAAATCACAAACACTGTTTGCCTCAGAGGGCTTTACAATCTGTACAGTTATGACACCCTTTGTCCTTAGACCCTCGAACCGGGTCAGGAAAAACTTCCAAAAACCCTTTATGGGAAAAAGAAGAAAGCCACAGATGAGGGATCCCTCTCCCTGGGACGGACAGACAGAGAACATCATCAGTCATCAACATGTACATATTGTTTGGTCTTTGAATACAAATTTCATTACCAATGACTGCTTTCACTATAATAGTTTTGCATATGAAAAATAAAGAGTTTGAACTTGTGGTGGAAGAAGCACTCATATCTTTTGCTTAAGTAAAAATACCAGTGCTCAGTGTCACAATAGATTTGATCAAATACTTGAAATTTGAGGTATTTGTACTTTTCTTTTTATCCTCCTTTCTTCATTTACTCCATGCGACAGAAGCATCTTTTGTGTAAGAACAGACACAAACATAGTGTTTGACCTGGATATTATTCAGATTAATCAACTGCTCATTGAGTCTTCTTTTTGCAACACGGTTTTGTCAAAATGTTATTTTTCATTCCCTTATAGAGATTTTGTCTCTGATGTAATGTTGGAATATATTCATTTTTATACTCATTTCTAATACTCATTTCTAACCACAAGCTTTAAGTGACCTTATTTGGTGACCTTTATGTAACCTTATTAGATTAGTGTGCATGCCTTTAAATAACTTCATTATATTATACATTGTGATCAATAAGTATACAGTACATGCTGCATGTGGAAGAGAGATTGATAAGTCACTATGTATTCAGATGATGCAGACAAAGAAAAGAACATCCTGGGTAACACTACAGAATACAGGAGAAGTGTGGGGGTAAGGCATTTGTGTGTGTGTTGTCTCTTTTCTTTTCTTTTCTTCACAAACAGACTGGCCTGTGATCACGCATGTGAAGTCAGGGGACATAAGGAGACTGCATGCTACGGATGGACATCCAATCAAAAGAAGAATACATTCATTTGCGTCATTTGTCCTTGTGTACTTGTAACAAAACCTGGACCAGGGAAAGAGAGAGCATCAAACTTGGTGAACTGACGCTGAGAGGTGTTGTTGGTCAGGGACGCTTAGTCTGGTCCAGAGCTCTGTAAACAATCTCATTTTCTATTACCGGTAATACTTTTGCTGTTCGCTGTGAATAAAACTTGGGAAAACTAAATTGATCGTCTCCTGCGTACTCCATCAAATGAACACGCGAGTTTAAGATGACAAACTCAACAGTAACTTATCCCATTCAAATCCCCCTCATTAACAACAGTGATTCTTATCAAGAAGAGATCGATAAAATATATCGAGCCATCAACCGAAAAACAAAGGTGTATCATTAAAAAAAATTGAGATCTGCCTCATTAATAAAATGTACATCTTGACTTGACTGAACTTTTTCTGAATTAGGGACAACAAAGATTTTGTTGCATAACTAGAATAAATTCAAATCCATCAATTGAGTTTTTGGTGCGGTTTGTTTCTTTAAGATTAAGCTAGATTTTATAACATGTATGTCTTCCCTCTTTTTGGTTTACATTGTCAGTAAAATGATAAGATTCAGATTCAGATTCCTTTATTTGTCCCACAGCAGGGAATGTTACGACACAGCAGCGAAAACACACAGTGTAAAATAGGCAGTAAGAAATGCAAGACATAGAAAAAATAAGAAATAATAATAAGATGTAGACTATAAAAATAAATAAAATATCAAATAATAAATATAATAATAAAATAAGACTTAAAATAATCCAAGATAAATAATTATAACTATAACTGTATATGATTAAATTGAACTTGTTACCAGAAGTGTTGCAGTGAGTGTTATCTCCGTGGCGACAGGGGGCAGTGTTGTGCGTCAAAGAGGGAAACTTGACACCAGAGTGCGACATAAATAGAAGAAGAGTTCATTCAGCCATTACATTCACAGGCAGGTCGAAGCCGCTCACTGCTGGAGGACAGGTCATTAGCAACCCCACAAAATGTTATCCGTCAGAGTTGCAGCAGCTTTGGCCAGAACCCTGCCTAGACGGGCTGGATTTGTGAGTATTTACCTTAAACATCATGCATCTAATATTGCAGCAGGTTTATTTAATAACACCAGCGTGAATCTTGTGGGTGTGAAGGGTAATGTTAACGCGACACAGGCCGCTTGCTAACCTCTCGTCGGCTTAATAATGCGGCCTTGCACGCTAAAGATGCGTCCCGAACGTGTAAAATCGCCTTAATAATCCCGATAATGTCAAATTATATGTCATTCCTGGAATTGCCCTTGTGCTGCTTCGCCCTGCAGCAAGTTAGCGAGCGAGCTAAAGTTAGCACGCATGCTAAAGGCTCATTCAGCCACGCTTTGAAGGTCAGAAAGCCTGACAGCGCATGTCCTCTCCGCTGCGCAGCCTTACACCGGCTCTGCCCTTTTTATTGTCATTTTAAAGTGCGCATAATCGGCTGTCACTGCAGTATTGTTTCGATCACTTTATTGTGCGTTTGATACTTAATCCGCTGTGTGCATTAAATCAGGTGTCCAAGGCTGTACCGGCCGCCTGCGTTGGGGTCAACCACCTCCACACACACAGACCATGGCTGCAGAAGACAGGTGAGGAAACAAGACACACACGTACACACTTTATCCTTCACATTGTGGGTTAGTGTCCAAGGGTGGCTGATAAAGGTCATTGATCATACTGGGATTTAGTAGCTGGTCTTTGCGCTCTCAGATTAATACTGTCAAATAACTTTAAATACATTTATTGAACAAAGTCTGATATACATACAGCACTATTGTTGCTTGCATGGAGGTATTAACTCTCACAACATTTCTGAAGATGGTGGTGTGTGTGATTAGTCTCATTGAAATTTTTTTACTGGTGTGACCCTTGTGACCTCTTTGAGTCTTTCTATGCAATTAAATATATTTTAGCATTGTTAAGGGAGCCTGACATTTAAGAATTCATTACCGCTGATTGCTGATGTGAATTTTTGGGTGGTGGTGATCAGTTCTTGAAATCTTTAATCCAAGAAATGTAATTAATTTAATTAAGCCTAGGGAAATGAATGTGTTTAAATACATTAAACTAAATTTAGCTATAGCGTCATATCAAAATGTTTAAACTTCAGTTCAACAATTTATTCAATTTATCATGTCAATATTTTGTCGCATCATTTTAAAATTAACACTAAATAATCAGTGGCTTGTCTGAGTTTATTGCTTTCAATTGAGGGTAAGCAAGACATTGTAACATGCACCTTTTTTTCTCACAGGCACAGCCGAGGTTTCTTCCATCCTGGAGGAGAAGATCATGGGAGCAGACACCTCTGCAGACCTGGAGGAGACAGGACGTGTGCTCTCCATCGGTGACGGTATTGCCAGAGTGTACGGGCTGAGGAATGTCCAGGC
>JAOXYL010000086.1:18297008-18326875 GCA_028564955.1 Terapon puta | reverse complement strand
GGGAAGTGACAGAAACAAGCATTGCTCTGTGTGTCTCTCTCCACCCTGTGTGTGTGTGTGTGTGTGTGTGTGTGTGTTGCCATCATCAGTTTATTCACAGCACAGATGGCTCTTTATTGCTCAGGTAGGGGCTGATCTCATGAAAGACTTGCTTATGTTTCCAGGTCCACCCAAGCATGTGTGTGTGTGTGTGTGTGTGTGTGTGTGTTGGTGATTACAGATGCATGTGTTCATACCACGCAGAGCCTTTTAAAGCATTCTACCATGATTACAGGTCATTTTCGTAAAGATTTGGACCTGTTTTGGACCTTGCGCGCTAATAAAGTCTTTCCACAGCATCAATAGTGTTCCAGCTGAAATATTAAGGGCTCTGGTTGTAATCTTTCATCTCCTGTGACTCATATAAATGCTTTTCATCTATTTTAAAATGACTGCAAAGCTTTCATCTGGCTGTCGTCTCTGTCTGTTGAACACCTCACGGGCAGTCATTCGCAGCGGGTCATCAGATTTAGGAGCTCTCGTGATGAAACTGAGCGGCGAACACTGAGATCACAGCCTGAAACATGCAAGCACCATCCCGCAACACACACTTAACACCTCAAAGCTGTAATTAAGGACAGACAGATCAAATAATAGATTTGTTATATAATCACCAAGTGCTGTGAATCTCAAAGGAAAGTTGCCGTCGTGTCCATCATCCCTCGGTGGTCGTCGCTCCTTTCCGTGTTGATTGAGAAAATGAAGAGCTTCTTGTACAGTTTTCTTTTCAAGCCTTGCCACAAAGAACTTTTCTCATCCATACAACGATTTAACAACTCTCTGCCTTGTCAGGATTGAGGTTACTGACGCTGGCCTGCTGAGGTCTGAACAGCCTCCTCTCTCCCCCATCTTCTCTCCTCTCAGTCTCCTCCTTTTCCCAGCGCCTCCTACCCCTCTCCTCTCCTCTCCTCTCCTCTCCTCTCCTCTCCTCTCCTCTCGCTCTCACTTACTATCAGGCCCAGAGTTTGCCTCCATCCCTCCGAGATCTCACACCATCTGCCTTCATCCCGAATTCTCTTTCAGGTCCTCCGAGGCTCCGCCTGGCCCTTAAGTCTAATTAGAAGGCAACCGGAGTAAGGACTGCCCTTCAGACTTTCGATGCTCTGCCACCTGCAATCTGTTGTGGAGAAATAGCTAGGTACCGGTTGGATCCCACCAATAGGACGGGGTCTTGCACATTTAATGAGGCAACGTACAGATGGTCCTTGTTTTCATTCGGATGTCAAATCCCCAGCTCGGTCTCCCCTCAATCTGCAAGTTTTACACTTTGTTCCTTCCTTCATTCCATAGAAAATATTTGGCATAGATCTGGGATGTATTACTCTACTATTGTATCTAGTCATTAATTGTTATCAATATATTTAAATTGGATTATTATTGTTTTTTACAAGGGCATATTGCTAAATGTAGATCCACTGTGTCCCAAGCTGAATGGAGATGTTTATAAAAACTGGACTGCTCGATAACCTTCGGGGGTATCTATCCTTGGAGATTGTGCTGGTTTGTATTTATAAATCAAAGATAAAACAAAAACTAACACTCACTTGATATCAGCCTCTGGATAAATGCTCTTTAACACTTTAACATATTTTGTGACATGTTTTTTTTGGCAGGTTGCTTTTTTAAAATTTCATTTTGTGGCATTTCTCTGTGTCAGCAATTAGTATACAATTAAAATAATATTTACAGTTATATAATAGATTAATGTGTGATAATATAAAATAGTAATTAGTTGCAGCCCTCTTAACAAGGCAAGAAAGAAGAATAAAAAAAATCTCACTGCTAGAAAATGTGTTCCTGACTTGTTTCTTGTAAAATCCTTGAGCTTTATGTCTCCGGAGCTCTTAAACAAACTCATATTAAACAATTTGAGAGTATTTGTTGATAATATATCTCACAGGTCTGATGCAGGAGGTGAAAGCAGGTATTGTTTGGCTGTAAGAGGTCACAAGACAACAGGTATTTTCTGATCTTCATACACTATTTCACCCAATGAGGGCGCCAGATACATGACTACCAAGAAAGAGCAGAGAAGCTGAGCAAAACAGACAACTGCATTTATTATTATTCTGAAGTTATTTACATCTGTTGGCTTACAAAATGTGGAATGTGGCCAGAATTAGAGCGATCATTTCCCTTGTGCTGAAAATGCAACAGGACAGACATTTTATTTCTTTTCTTGGCACACTTGGGCTTGCGTGAGTTCAACAGTCTCACCTGTACGTGTGAGGTGTGTGTGTGTGTGTGTGTGTGTGTTGGCCTTTAATTACAGTGCAGGTGCCTTCTGTATCTGGACAGTGTGCTTTGTGAGTTTTGTGCTCAATTTAGGCAGTGTTTTGCTTTCTGTATCGCCGTAAATCACGAAAAAGAAACATCTTACGACAGAGGAATGTAAAACAGAGTCACCAGCAATAATGCCACAAAAAGAAACGGCGCGTATGAAAGTGAGACTTAGATGCTCCCCGGGCGAATTCACAACACAACGCCGCGGCTTCCTTCATCTTCGGACAAAGGCCCCTCAGACGCTTCAGACTTTTATAAAAGATTCACCAGACCTGAAGATGAGCGACCCGTTGTTCTGCATCCAAACCGCAGTCGAACATTTTAGGAGAACAAAGATTCTTTTTTCATATGTGAATTCAAAGTGCAATATCCCAAAAAAAAAACTTCAACAAGAACCAAACTGTTACAGCGAGAGGCAGGAGGCGTCAGTTCCTCCCATCTATATTAAACACAATAAAAAACATCCCAGTGGAGGAAAAAAAAACACAACTGGAACATGAACACACATGATATTACTGTCGACGTGAGCACCCATACGGATTTCAAACAGTATCAGATAAAAAAAATCTACTGCTTTTGTGACAAGGATGAAAACACTGATTCATTCGCTGCTTCTTCTGTGTAAAATAAATAATTTAAGTCTAACTGATGAGGCGTGAACACCTTTTCCCATCATTTTTTAACTAGCATGGCCTCAATTTAGAATTTCAGACCTTTAATTTTAGTTTTTCACCTCCTTGAAAGCCTTTTCAATCAACCCTGTCTACCTCTTTTTCACAGTATCATTTAATATCTTCGGGCCTGTGTTTGTAGGCAGCTTTGTTACCAGACATTTGTGTTAAAGCCTTGTTTTTTTAAGAGACTCTAAGAATATAGTGTGTTGTGAGCGGTGTGACTTCTGTCAACAAGTTTTTGTGCTACTTCCAGGCACACTGAACAGATAATATATATTTCAATCGGCGGCTTTGTCTCAGAACCTCTTGTCTGGAAGAAGCTAAATAACCTCCACCGATATTGACTGATTGCTTCATCTCAGTGACCGCTGTGACACACGACACTCATACGTGCTCAGAGGGGATCAGTGCCTCCCACAAGGCACCGTCATCCTTTAACACTCACTTCCCCACATCGCTGTGAAAAATGCAACTGCGTCTCCTCCACTTCGGTGGTGCCATTAACCTCACTCGAGGCAACAAGAGAGGATGTGAAGGAACGGGTGAAGAGGGGGATGCTGAAAGAAGAGTGGTGGAGTGATGTGTGGGTGGCTGGAGATAATCTCAGACACTACAAGGTGTCGTGTTGCCATCACATAGATGGTTGCTTGGCAACAGCATCCTTTATAGTCTTTCTCTGGGTGGTAACTAGGTTACCCCAACTTACTATCATCATTTTGGTGTTTTGCCGTGTTTCAACAGCGAAACAGTGTCCCTCTTCCTGTTGGTCACTAACATATACCAGCTGGTTTGGCCGGGTTGTCCCAGGCTGGCAGGGGTTCAGAGGTTAAACCAGTTCATCCAGCAGAGTCCCTATGCTGTGGTGCTGCTCCGGGGGGCCGGCTATGGGTTTGTTGCACATGGGGCAGACGCAGCGAACCTCCAGCCACTTCACCAGACACCTGCGAAGAAAAACACAGACATAAAAATGTGTGACTATGATTTCTCATTCACGTTTCACTGATAAAAACAAAAGCCATTGTGACCCTTACAAGGATCGTGTTATATTGATAATGAATAACAATGATATCTTTAAAGGTAAAGTAACAATATTTTACCTAAGTGAAAAGCTGCAGAATCTACAAAAAGTATCATCAGTATTTTCTTCTATTTACTACTATTCTATATCAATTAGTAAGCTGCATTTGGATGTTTCAGCTTTTTGGCTTCAAGTTAATTAACTTAATACTATTGAGTGTCATAATCTAGAACAATGAAACATATTTCATCAGCTGATCATGTACTTTTTTACTTAAAATGTTAAAGGTAAAAGTATCAAAGAAATTATCACTGTAAAAATAAATGCACTGTAGGATTAAACAGCAGAAAATAAAACTGTGCTCAAGTACAGAACATTCATCTTTCTTGACTATTTAAAGTTGTTATATCAGAAATACTCCTTTATGAAGCCTTCATGACTAAATTACTTAAAGGTCTGTATGAAACATAAGCACTATCCTTCATGTTGGAAAACCAGGAACTGCCACGAACAGTGCATTAAAAAATTACATCAATAGGTCTCAACCTAGCATCAATATAAAACGAGCTGTGAGAAGGGATATGTTGTGCTGGATTTTCCAGGGGAAAAAAAAATGTCCCAAGCCCCTTCACTTAGAAATCAATCTACAGGCTGTTTCAAGCCACCTGGAAATACACTGGCAACAAGACTATTACTATTATCAAAACTATTAAAAATACTAAATACATGTAACAGAATCAAAACATACCTTAAGAACTAAAAGTAAAATGGCTCACTATGTCTGTCCAACTAGAGAATGATGAATATTAGTATTGTATATTAGTATAGTATTCATCTGTTCATCACTTTCATGTTGTAGCTGATGAAAGTGGGGCTACTTTTATCATAGACTTTAACTAAAAGTGCTGTACAGGACTAATTCAAATTAGATGAAAGCTTTCTACCACTGTAAGGCAACACCCTACACTGTCTTAGTACGAGTTTTACGTGCCGTCTGCCCATTGCATGCTGGGATACAATACTCCCCTTCCCCGAAGAGAAAGATGCAGGAGAGGTGAATGAAATAAACGTCAGCGCTGTTGAACAAGACCTCACTGCGGCATCAGGACTACTTGACCGTAATCTCTCTGTAACACAAGCGTTTTGATTTTCTGACGAGCTCGGGCGGGTGCACAGTGGTAACAAGAGCAAAGAAAGACTCCACTGTGCTCTCCTGTACTCACTTCCTGTGGAAAGCATGTTGGCATGGCAACACTCCCAGCTCGTCTTTCACTTTGAAGTCCTCGAGACACACGGCACACGTCTGCTGCGTTAGTGACAGACAGGACAAAGTGATGCAGAGAGAAAGGAGTCAATTATTGCGCATGTTTTACTGTGCTGCATTATCAGAGGAAATGTACACGGAAATCCCATTCTTACCCCGTGAAGGCTCAGTTTCTTTGGATCGCCTTTTAAAACCACCTGTAGGAGGAACAAAAACGAAATATGTCTGAGGGAGAATTTTTGATTTAGACCTTAAAGTGTGTGAAACATTAACGTCGGTTTTACCTCTCTGTATCCAAACCGCTCACTCTGGGCTTGGTGTCGTAGTTTGCTGTGGGAAAAAAGAGAAACGCATTAATAAATAACTTTGTTTAGAATCTTGCACAAGCTTCAATCAGCCAGACTCTGTGGGAACTTCTTGTTTAAAGTATTGCAAGAAGTATTCAGATTCTCTTAAGCAGAGATACCGCGATGTGAAAATCCACTAAAAGGAAAAGTCCTGCATGTTTTATCTGAAAGTATGCAAAACCTACTGAAACATAACACAATTATACTATTAACTATAAACTTATTAACTTATTTGTTAACATTAGCATCACTGTGATCAACTATGACATTAATAATAACAAAACAAAATATATAATATAACACTTGCAGGGACCATGTTACAGAGCATTTTTATATTCTGGTATTGCTTAAGTACTTAAGTAAATGTAAATACTTTTTCCCCAGTGTAGAGAACAAAAAATCATTTATTTAAACATGAACTGCGTGAACTGACTTTTTGGCCACCTGGGGGCAGCAGAAACAAACTGTGACCACGGTTCGTTAGCAAACAAGTTTAGTCTATTTACTATTATCTGGTGGACACAGAGCAGCAGTGGCATCTGTTTGGAGTCGTGTCTGTGGCAACTTTCACTCTCCTTGTAGCTCTGCTTTAGTCTCCACCGAGTCCTGAGCGATATATGTGGCTTTTTCACTGCCAAATGCTTGAATATGTTCACCAGGTTGAGCATGGTGGATTTGTAAAAGCTTTTTTTTTTGTTTAAACAAGCTGTAAAACAGTAAGGGAGTGAATAATCAAAACAGTGAGGTTTGGCAGAAACCAAACACTGAAGGAAACTACAGAGTTGGATGGTGATTCTCAGTGTGTTCAACCTTGAATCCCTTTAACCCCTTTAGAGCAGCTTTAAGTAAGGACTTTGTATTGGAGGCAAAACTACATCATACATCATGCAGAGTGGACTGACTAATATGTTTTATAATTTATTTTTATTTATGGATCATTATTATTGATGCATAAACACGAAAGAAACATTTGATTGTTGTTGCTACTTGTGGCTGAGCTTATTTTAACTAACTTATCTATTTGTTCATTTTTATCTGCACAGTAACTCATAAATATAGCTGAGAGATAAATATAGTGGACTAAAAATCACAATATCTCCTCTACAATGAAGTGGAATAAGTATAAAGTACAAGCATTAAGTGGATATACGCCAACATATCAACTTACTTTACTTTCTAGCACTTGTTTGCAAAGCGTGTCTATTAAGAGATAAAGATGTCTGTATTTATTCTAAGCCAAGTTCAAGAGCAGGTCGTTGGATTCAGGCTAAGATTTCAGTTTGTGTGGTTAAATTATGGGACATTATGTGTAAGAGACGCTGTGTAATTGCAGGGTAAGTTTTGATAATTAACTGTCTTTTGAAACAGCTACAGTGGCCACACATCCACAGACAAATACATGTGCGCACACACTCATTGTTCACAAGTAATCATGTAAGTACACGCAAAGGCTAACAAACACACACACATATACACAAACACGGCTAATGAGCACGTTGCCTCTTTGAATCCCTGCACCACCCCCAAAACCAACAATGGAGACGAGATCTTTATCGCTTGGCGAGCTGCGTCTGTTCAGGCGGTTTATTTTTGGCCTCCTGTTTTTACACAACTAAACATAGACACAAATGTCTAACACCGGCTGTGACTTGAGCCTGAAACTAAACGCAGCGAGCGCATCTGTGATGGAAGGTGAATGTTTATTTTTTGATTTGACGTCCCTCAAAAAGTTTTTTAAAAACCCTGAAAAAATCATCGGTGAATTTAAAGTAAGGAAATGACAGTTATTCATTGTTTTTGTCACTCGGTTTATTGTTTACGCTGATTGCTGCTAACAATCTCCCATTCAAGAACAATGTGAGGATACACGTCTTACATGTGCTGATGTTTCCCATGCCTGGAGAATGATGTGAAGCGGGTGAAAGGGGGGCATGACGCCGATTTCAGCCTTTCAGATCAGCCATTGTGCCCGGTCTTTCTTGACCAGGAATAGAAAAGTTCTTATTGTATGAAGTAACAATGAACGTAACAGGTGTAAATTAAATGAATGAGGTGCAGAAAATTGGCTGTTTTGAGTGTTTGATTTAGTAAAATACTGGACCATCAACCTAAAACAGGCCTGTAGATCTCCACAAAAAGTTTTGGTGATCAGTTTTGATGATGAATCAATTATTTCTAATTTATTCAGAAGTAAAAACCTGCAGCTATTCTTTGGTACACAAGAGTGAAAAATAAATCTGAGACATATTTAGAGATGATCATACTGTCACTGAAATTAAACTCAACACCAGAATCAACCATCAGTTACCTTGCACTCCTCCTGATGACACTGAAAACTTTGTTTCTTATTTAACAGATTTAATACTATTCATTGAACTGATTCAATCTTGAAGAATTAATGTTTAATTATTTAATTTTAAAACTCAAGGTAAAAAGATCAGCAGTCACATTTTTTTTTGTTTTTGAATAAAAAGTCTTTCCAGGTGAATTCATTCAGGTTTACACAGCCTGATGCCCTTTTGAGTAGAACTCAAAGGAAGTCTCCCTTGTGTTTCGGTGCCGTTGCTATTTCTGTGTTCACAGTAGAGGACGACCTCCATCCTGCCCTTTCTGCTCTTTATGCATTTTGAAATGAACTGTGTCGTAATTTTCCCAATCTCTGTCCCCCTTCCAAGTTTATTGTACAGGGGAATCAAGAAAGTGCTTGTAAGGTGAATCGTGTCATGTTTCCTGTTGGCTCATGAACAACTGTGTTAAGCCTTAGAAGCAGTCGTTTTTTCCTCCTCTGGGATATAGACTCCCGGGGGGCAGGTGGGGGGGTGGGGGTGGGGGGCAGTGATTCCACAAGTCCAGAGCTCAAGGATCACTGACAGGAAATTAAATGAGTCAGTTCATTTATTTGGTGGAAGCGGCTCTGGCGGTTTGATAACTCTTCTTCTCCACCTCCAGCTCGCCCCTGCACCTCGCCGGTTCTCATGATATCTCTCCGCCGACTCTTGCTGCTCCTTAAAGTGAAGCACAGTCCTGCCGTTGTTGGGGCACATTGGAGTATAATTAAATATGCGGTATTTTTGGTGTGCCGTGTGTGTGTTTTTGGCACCCTCGCGGTTTTGCACTCTTGTGCGTCGCAGGTGCTGCTGCGCACACTCCCACTTTGTGCCACTATTAGAACAGTCTGACCATGAAGGCTGGAAGGATTGTGCTCAGCAAATCTTTACCAGATCTCCGGGCTTTTTTTTTGGAAAACTTCGTATAATTGCTTTGTATGATTAAAGGGCCGTGCAGTGATGAATTGATTGCGATTTTTAAGTCAAGCATGTCCCCCTAATGTTAAAATCGAACTGACATGTGGGATTTAGAGAGAGCCTGTCTGAGATGGATAATAGGAAACCTGCCCCCAACAGAGCATGGCATTCATTGCTCAGTATTCATCTGATGAATCACCCCGTCTATAAATGAATTCACAATCACACTCCTACCCAAGACTACCTTCAGCATGTTAATGGGGCCAAAAGGAAGTGACTCATTGGTTATGATTCATGGGCTTTAAGAGAAACAGGAAGGATCCAAGCTTTTCTGACAGAGCCAACGGTCAATTTAGCGCTGAGCACATGCCAAACAAAACATCCAGGATTACAGAGAGGTGCCCGGCCTCACTACCACAGACTGAACACTGAGATGAGTTCTGACTGTACTACTGATGCTTGCTTTTATCAATGTATGATACTAATTGGCGTGACTTGTGAATATTTAGACAAGGTTTTTCTTCTCTGACAATGTCGAAATCTCTCACCGTCTAAAACAGCTCCCTTGTTTTCAAAATCATTGATTTCCAAAAGACATCCAGTTGATGCAAGATTTTCTGTGCTGACACTCTATTTTGTGATGATGTCTAAATCTTCTTCGGACTGCTTTAAGGTCTCCTAGTTCAAAGCTCCTCAACCCGAGCTACAAAGTTCTGATCTAAAACTTCTGATCATAACACATGATCTTCACAGGCAGATGGAGTTTGTGGTTCATTAAAATCAAAACGAATGACATGTTCTTAAAATGTAAAAAATGGAAATTTGACATCAGACAAACTCAAACAAAATGAAGATTATGTGATGTGGTTGAAAGCTCCAGAACAGCACCTTTGGAGTGAGACTGTTTTGACAAATCATTTATTTATTTATTCATTTACCAAATTTAAAATCTAAATCTGTATGTTTTTTTGCCACTAATGGGCCACAGAAACAAGTTGTGAACACAAGATAGTCACGTCATTGTCCTTTAGGTTGATGTGGTGAAATTCTTGGCAAATAGTTTCTTATTTACACATCCAGCAGCTATGGAAAAACATTGATGTTATCTTTATTTTTTTTCTTGTCACCTGGTGAATATAAATATAATTTACTCTCTTCACTCTGTTTTTGGTCTCCACCAGCTCCTGAGGGAAAAATCTGGGTCTATAGCTGCTCCACTTTGTTCACCAGCTGATCTATAACCATGTCTGTCTGCCGTTTTGTGCTGAGCTTGCAGTCTACAGATGGTAGATAAACAATGAGCTGTAACTCATTACAGTGAGCGAAGCTGCAGATCTGATGCATTGTTATGATGACAAGTATTGATCCCTTTCAATATACTGTTATTAAAAAGACAAAGAAAAAGAAAAGACAAAGGAATTGTCCAATAATATATCTAACAAACGTTATAATTATAGAATGATATAAGTGCTACCAAATAGACCTGATGGTGAAGTGTTTGGGGTACTCTGACGTTAAGAATGAACGTTGAAGCTGTTTTTTTATGTATTTGTTGCAGTAAGAAGTTGATAATGTTGTCTGGACTGTTGTCTATTTCACTTGGAGCTGATGCCAGATTTAATTTATATGTGATTATTAAAAAAAAATAAAATGCAGAGGGATCAAATGCACAAAACTGAGCAAAAAGCACCACATAACTACAGAGTACGTACTAGCTGCCATGTGCATTGTGTACGTTTTACAGAAAACATGTTGGCTCTGTACATCTCTAGCTGAGAGACACGTGTATTTTAAAAAAAAATAGTCTTAATTTGCATGCCCATTCAAAATAATGCCCAAAATTAGAACTAGCACAGCACATTATGAGATGTCAGGTAATTTTCCAAATACAGATGCTCAGTCATCCAAAGAGAGCTGAGGATAAAAAACAAACCCTCCTGCAGGTGTTGACGTTTCCTCAGGGGGGTTGGTCCACTGCAGACATTCATGTGTGGTGTTTTTGTGTACTCCCACTGTGTGCTATTCAGGCCATGTTTATTCTGAGCAAAGTCTCTCTGCAGTTTTCCTCACTGCTGTCCTCACACATTGTGACGGGCTGCTTCCTGTTGCCTCATATCCCGTCCTTCAGACAGAAACGTCCCCTCAGCTCATCAGGGAGTTCACCATCAACAGCGGGAGAGGTCACCCTGTTCCTCTTTTTCTTTCCTACCTCCTTCCCTCCCTCACTTTGTTTCTCGTTTGCACACACACGGTCTCCCTATTGTGTTTTTTCCCTTACTTGCAGACTTAAATATCTCAACTACTGGAGGGATTATCACACACACAAAGGAAGCGAGTGTTTGAAAACACTCGTATATCTTCTTCTACTTCTTTTTTTTTTCATTCACATGTTGTTTCATCGCCCCTTACCTGATGAAATAACAGCAGAAGATGAGGCTCAGGATGAACACGAAGATGCCTGTGCCAAATATGACCATGTAGATGTTGAGAGGAAGGTCCTGGAAGGTGATGGGCGGCATGGTGCACGACTTGTTGGAGTAAACCAGTCCAAGACCACAGAAGCACCCTAAACAAAGATGAGGGGGGGGTTATTAAAAAATGGACACACATGAGTATATTTCTCAAAGACAAGTGAATACAACTGTACATGTCATTTTAAAAATATTCTAATGTTCATGAGGAGCTCAGGGCTGCGTCCACTTCTAATAGGAGTTAAAACACACACATGCACAAACCCAAGGGTTGAGGGAGGGAGAGAGAAAGACGGCCACTGCACTTTCCTATGATGGTAAAACAAGTCCTTTTCGATGCTGAGTTTAACATGTAAAACACTCTTAATGCGGTATCCAAGCAACATGGCTGTCTCCCTTCAAACCAGACTCCTTTGTCTGATAACAGGTCAGTGGAGTTTAAAGACATTAAAGCAGACAGACGAGAGAGTAACAGTTAGCCAGAGATGAAAATATGAGATTTTCTCTGCCCTCTTTTGCGGAATTAAGTCACTTATTGAATCCAGCACATCAGCTTTAAAACTTGGAGCACTCACACTCCCTGACTCAGTGTGGAAGTGCAATTTCATTATAATGGCAGCATAAAATCTCTAAACAAAATAGATATGTTTATGCAGATGACTATAGAAAATAATGGTTTCGGCAGTGTGCTCCAATCCAAACAGATGGTTTTCCCATTAACTGTGCCCTCCTTTGTCTCATCCCTCCTGCTTTGACGCCACACTCCTGCGTGTGTTTGTTTCACCATGAAATAGATTCCCACTGTAGCTCTGCAGTCAAGGTCAGAGGTAGGGGGGGGAGAGGACTGACCAACAAATATGGCATGACGTCAGACATGTTGCAGCATGTGTGCAATGTAATTTTTCATGCATAAATACACTGAGAAGAATTCCTAGATCTCAACAGAGGAACTAATGCTGAGAAACAGTCCCAGATTAGATAAACAGATACAGCGAGATAGGGAGAGAGTCAGTATCTGCTTGTGAGAGGGGGCTTTGTGATATCCGGGTCACACTGACCCAGTGAGCGATAGTGAATCGGCGCTAACGCAGGACTCATCGCAGTCTGCTGATACGAACCTCTCCACGTTAGAGCAGGAAGAGGCAGTGTGCCACGGAGCGTCGAGAGAGGCTGCAGGTTTTCGTTCTGATCAAACGCGACAGCTGCCTCTCTCGCTGATTAGCACAACTCCTTCGCTCAGATACGAGGTGGCAATCAAGAGAAATCGGCGTGCGTGCTGTTTAATCGTAGCACAGAGCTTCTCACTCCCGGCCTTCAAAAGCCACGCAGCGGCATCGCATCTTGTGGCACAAACAAAAACAGCACAATATGAATTTGCACAGTTAAGAGCTTTGCCAGAAATAATTTCATCGTGTCTTCCTCTACTCCTGTTTCCACCCACAGTACAAAGACATGTAGGTCAGGCGGAGTGGAAACTCTGGATTGTCTGTAGGCGTGAATGTTTGGTCTGTCTATGTTTAGTGGTCCTAAGATGGACTGGCGACCTGTCCACCACCCTCACTGTCTCGTAGATGGATGGATGGACGGATGATGGAAAGGTGGACAGACAGAGGGATGGATGGATGATGCTTGGATGAAGAAATAATGGATGAATAGTTGGATAGGACAGATGGACAAAGGCATTATAGCTAGACAGACAGAAGAATGGAAAAACATGAATGTATGGATTATGAACAGATGGATGGATGAATGAAGTATAATACATGGATGGACAATGTATGATGTATGGAGAGACACACTGATTGAAGGATGGATAGATGTTGGGTGGGTGAATGGATGGATTGGTGAACAGATGGACAAACGGATGCATGGATGGACAGAAAGATCATTTAAAAAACATGAATGGTTTCATGAACAGAAAGACAGACAGATGGATGCATGGATGGATGGACACACAGATGAAGGGATGAATGGAGACCTTTATCAATGTCATATCGCCGTGATGGCTGTTGTTTTCTCGGGGCACAGTCTTTTTTTAATCCTGGTATTTCTAGCCACTCCTGCAGCCAAAGTGACATGTTGACATTTCTATTTGACATTTCTCCCGCCTCACAGTGGAAATTGCAGAGTGAGAGGATCAATACTTCCCACCTCTTGGTTCCACTCTGTCTGAATGAGCTGCTACGCTCCATTTATCGAGGCTCGTCAATGGCTGCACATCCAAGATCACCACAACTAAATCAGTTCGCTCAGCGAGAGGCTCATTACCAGACACCTCAACGTTTGCCTGAGTCTCAATCGAAATTATCCACACGAGTGTGTAAATTAAACACAAACTGATCGAAGGACATGTGCAGGACCGAAACAGGGATAACAGACAAGTAGTCAAAATTCTTACTATCTGTGAAAACTTTTGACAGGCCAACAACCAAACTCTTTAAAATAAGTATTCATGTTATGGTCTAAATGCTATCTCAAAGCTTTATTTATTTTCCACTAGATGATACTTAAAGCCTCTACTGCATGACATTGCATTTACCTTTATGCATCACCTAATAATGCTTATTTATGACATATATAAATATACCATAAGGTAAGCTTATAAAATACATATAAAATATGTTGCTGAAGGATATGTAAGAGTTTCCCAGTCTTTGTGGATTGTGTCTTCTCACAATAAATCAATGTCTGGTTCCAACTTTTCCACTAAAGGAGTGACTTTCCCCTCTAAACATCTCAGATGGTTTTATTTAAATAATTGACCGAACACAAAAGGTCTCAAGCCCTGCAATGATTGTTTCTGTTGAAAAGAACAGATGACTAATAATATAATTTCATATTATATCAGTCACAGGGGCCACTGTTGTGCAGAATGAGTACTTTTACTTTTGATACTTCAAGTGCAGTTTATTGATAATACTTCTGCATTTCCAGTTTTTAAAGAGGGACTTTTTCATACATTGGAACAAGGTGATATTGAACTAGAAAAATCCCTGTTCTTCTCTAACCACACTAGTTGGTTATTTAAAAAAAGTCCATCACGAGTAGCATGAGCGTTACTGTGAAATATGAACATTGAGTCTCTCTGTGTTCCCAGTAGAGGACATCACGTGTAGATGTTTTTTTTCATGCAACCACACAGGCATAATTTTTCTCCATCTTTACATGATCCGAACAATCTGCTTCACAAAGATTACCCGCAGACAAAGAGACACATATACACAGTGTGGTTGTGGGGGGGTGGCGGGAGTGGGCGTCCTCTATTCATGTTACTGCACAGCTGATGGCACAGATCACCTGTGATGCTGCTGCAGACTCACAATCCAAATCTGGGTCATTTGTATTCAAGTCTTTGTGCGTGTTTGTCATGTCACGACGGTCTGTGCGGATGGGCGCCCACGTTTTCCTCCACCACCTTTGCCTGCGTGGAGGAGCAGACAGCTATATGTGGTATTTAGCTTTGGGTGGAGCCCCGCATGACCGCTGACCTATATATTGGCACACTCAGGAGGCGCCCCGTTGCCATGGCGCCGAGGGTATCAGATGCAGGAAAAAAGGATGAGCGCTAGCTCACAAAAAGTTCCCATTTCAAAGACAGAGAGAATCAGCCGTCAGACAGATTCTCGTGTTGTTGGCGAGGCAAGCAGGGAAGTCCCTCCGTGATTCGACAGGGCTGTAAAATACCTCGAGTATGGCAGCTTCACTGACAGCCCCAACGAGATGCCTGGTGGGGTTTTGTCCTATATACGCCATGTTCACACAAAGCTGCCTCTGCTTCTTGCTTGCACTAAAGACAGAACTTCCCATCAAATATTCAGCAGTTCACATGGGGGGGATGGTGGGGTTGGAGGGGGGACACTCAAGCCTGCACGACTGCTGCCAGTTTTCAAGAACGAAAGTAGGTTGGGCCCAAAACACACATGCACGAAAGCGCTACATGTGTCACGCATAAACACGGGGAACAAATAGGCATGATAACAGATCCGCTGACACACAGAGCAGACGCAGAGCCGTGGCTGCCTGATACTGCTTCATTTTCCAACAGCACGTCACTCTTTGATACCGTGTGTGTGTGTGTGTGTGCTGTTTCTTCTATGAATAGCAGGGGAGTTGCGCAGCACAAAGGGAGTAATTGTTCTTGTCTGAACACCACCAACAGTCCACCGAAGGAGGCTGCTGTGGCTGCTGCACTCAAAGCTGACTCAAGTCTGATGGAAAAGAAAAAAAAAAAAAAAAGAAAAAAAAGGACCACTAATCCATCATCTTCACCAGGTCTCACCGTGACAATGAAGCACTGACACACAACATTTCTCCGCGATGAAGGGATTCGTTCTTTTCAGCCGAGCATGACAGATGCGCCTCCGGACGCGAGCAGCAGTTTCAAACAGCGCAGAGAAGTTTCTCCGACTTCTTGAAGATAATTGGTCGAGGCCCGAGACGAACGCGAGTGAGCGAGAGACCACAGCTCGAGTCAGTCAGTGTAAACAAGATTACCCAGAGAGCCAAATGTTACACAGGCCGCACAATGGCTGGCCCTGTGTGGTTCTCCACTGGAATTAATTTAGAGGGAAATAAAGGATTCTATTGATTAAGCACTCTGTTATTCTACCAATCAATACACAAGCTGATGGAACGTTAAGATAATCACCGTTTAAACATGTTCTTCGACGCAAAAATGACTCATTTAGGGAATATCATTGTGACATCTAAGAGAAAGGTGAATTAAAATACCATTAACGAGTGGGTAAGACCACTATTTAGCATACAAAACGTTTAACAAATGGTTTATAGTCACTAGAAACTGTAGTAGAATTATGATGTGAAAACGATGTGTTCAAACAGGCCTCGATCCAGATGTGTTCATTTCGCTTCCACATCTGGCAAAGAAATTATCCACGCTCTAACACTTGAGAGGCTGGAAGCAGGGCCTGTTTGGCATTCTTGCTTGAAAATTTAGGAGTCAGTGTTTAATTCAATTTCCTGCCAATCAACGAATCGATTAATCGACCAATCCTCGAAGCTCTAAGAGCTCTCAGCAGGTAAGAGGCCATCTCAAAGTGTTGATTACAGCAAAACAATCGCACCCTCTCATCTGGAGACACATTTTACATCATTACACCTGTTTGCCATTCAGTATCTTCTGGGCTTCCACTCGTGTGTACCCAGAGCTGCCGACACGCGCATTAACACACACTTACGCACATCGATACACACTTACGCTCACACACAGCGTTTCACACAACTACATTACAGCGTGTTATCAAAGATTTGTGAGGTGTTTACGCGCTGGATGGAACAGGAGAGGCTCAAACAAAGTGTTATGTTTAAAAAAAAGAAAGAAAGAAAAGAAAGAAAGAAAGTGACACTGGACAAGTCTCAGCAGGGTGGGGGGGGTGAAGTGGCGTTATTGTCTCCCCTCACAAAGGAAATGTCTGAAATTAGAAAAGACTCCGCTTTGTCGGCACCGCCGCGGAAGGCCTGACAAAGACGGTGATGTCGGAGAAAGCAGAGAGGGGCCGCTCACCGTTACACCACTGAAACGGGTGCATCAATGCGCCGCAGGGGGAGTCCTCGCCGGCGGGATCCGAGTCGTGTTTACCAACAAGCCGCAGCCCGGGCGGGCGGTGCGCGCAGGGAGAGTCCGTCCGTCCGTCCGCCTGTCAGCTGAGGGGAAGGGGAGGCAGACAAAAGCACCTGTGAGGATTAAAGGGAGAGGGGGGTGGATAAAAAAAAGGGGGGCGTTTGTCGAAAGTTGCAGAGAGAAGAGGTCGATGTCACGTTTTTTTTTTTGCGCGCGCTGGTTCGCCCCTTGATTGGATAAAAAAAGAGAAACCGAGCGCTCCTCTCTTCTCTCTCCTCTCCGGTCTGAGGCGGACTGTGGGTTTATGAACAGGCGGTCACACAAGCAGCAGCGTCTGCCCGGGAGATGGGGATGGAGGTGGTGGAGAGAGAGAGAGAGAGAGAGAGAGAGAGAGAGAGAGAGAGAGATGAAAAGAGGGGGGGTCTCGACGATCCTCCCCCCTCCATCCAGCAGGCGCGACTGACGTGCGCACAGACCAATCGTCTACTCTGTGCGTGCGCGTGCGTGTGTCTGTGTGTGTGTGTGTGTGTGTGTGCTGCGTTTCTCGGCCTCCCACCTCCAGTCCGCTTCAGCTGGGGGTGTTTTTTTACAGGGTAATTAACTCAGAGACTGAATCATGTTTCAACAAAACACCGAGGTCATGAGTCCTCCTCTCTGAACTCACAGGGCTGGACTGACCCCCCCCCCCCCCCGCCCCCCAAAAAAAAATGTCCCCAAAGACAAAATAATAATCTGCTAACTATAATGATACACTATGTCACACATTATGAGTGGTTAGTATACAAAGAATAGTTTGATTTTTTTTAAATTGACATTTTAACTGCACCTTGTTGTCCTCCTCAATAAATTAAGTGAAAGATTACTTAATGAGAAACATGAGATGCGGTTAAAAGATCCTGAAAAACTCAGTGTCGTCTTTAATCTTATATTATTTCAATTCAAAATAAGTTCATTGGATCAAATAAATGTGCAAATTATTACATTTTTCCACCACAAACATGGAGGCATTTGAGTCTGGAGTGATTCGACCTTGTCCTGATAAAACAAAACCTCACAATGAATCAACTGGATTTCCCTTTTCCTGTTTAAATACGATTTCTATTTGCTCCATTTCTGCTCATGAAGGTCTAAATGCTGTTTCAAATCGTTCTCCGCATTCCCAGGATAAAAGTATGGTGGGGAAATAATGAATGAAAGAATCCTTTATTACTTGAGACCGGAGGTTCATTCTTGACCTCGGAAACACTGAATGAACATTGTGGTGAGAATATTTGGCAAAGTGCTGTTTCCAAGGTCAACAACTCTCAATCTCAAGTTTTACATGGTTCTTGTAGGGCACAGAAAAATGGAAACTTGAGCTTCTCCAAGACAAGTCTGCCCGTTGATGAAAATCACGTGGCGTGATCAGAAGCTCCGTCACAGTCGCTGAATCAGCCTTAAGGTGAGACAGCATGGTCTTATCTTTTTCTTCTGGTACTTCTTTAGAATAAAAATAATCATCAGTGTCACCAGCCCATAAAGTATATCAACTCTCAAGTCTTGTGAGGTTATTACAAACTCCTAAATATGCAGAAAAAAATACAAATGGCAGGACCCTCACAATGCAACACTGACTGAATAAAAACTGTATTAAAAAAAAAAACATCCACACGCTGCTTTTCCATTAAAATCCACACAGAGGTTCTACTACAAAGGCTCAAAAAGAAAAAAAAACATTTATTTTTTGCCTCAAAGCATTTATTAGTAATAACAACATATAAACAACATATTTGAAATACGTATTAATAGATCAACAAGTGTTGGTGCAGAAATGTTTCCTCAGTGTGGCTGAAATCAAGTTTCTTGTTTAGTTTGTTGGACTATAAACTAATTATAAAGTGTTGTGTTGGAGTATAGATTCCATATTAAGGGTTGCATTGGATGAAAAACTGCACATGAAGCATAGTATTGGACTGTCTAGAAAATGCTGCATTGTACATGCACAGAGCGACACATGGATGGAGACACTTCTTCAGAAAAAGTAGATTTGCTCGTATCCTGTGAAGTTTCCAGCATAGATGGGCGTGTAGCTGTAAATCAGTGATGAGGCCTCTTCCTCGGGATTGTCAAACTTATGTAAACTTCTCCTTCCTAAACAAAGCACAAGTGAGATGCATGTGATTAGGAGAGCATACAGTAGATTCATCATTTCTGCGGAGTTACCAACATACAGCAACACTGTTAAAAAAGCTGAATCTGTATACGTTTTAGACCTGGCATAGCACCTTCCTAAAGATTAATTTGAGCAAGCATTTATGAATATCATAAGCAGATGTTAATGTCCATTTGTACCTAATTCAGTGAATTAAGGATCTGTAAATATCATGGTACTTACTCTCATTGGTTGAAAACTTTTATATTTTCTTAGAGTGTGTATATAAATCGTCATATCCTACAACCATAGTTAATACGTAATGATGCAATCAGTAGCTGTTATTATGGATAGCGTGTGTTTGTCATCTTACCCTCATTGACAAAAAACTCCGCCAGCAGAGAAGATAACTGAACAGCATGGAGGGAGTGAGGATAGTTCATCTTACTGCTCCACTGAAAACGATTCACCTCTGGGTGCCACTGCACTCCGTAGAAGGGATATCTTTTACCTGGTGAATATATACATATTTTTTTAGATAAATATATAAATATATGGCATTACAACAGTGTTACAAAACAATCATTAAGTTTGTTGAATACACATATCAATAATCTTGTAACCTTCTATTGTCGAGACAAAGTGGGCTCCGTTCTCAGCAACGTTGGTGGACAGCAGGGAGAAGAAACCCTGGAGCTTTGCATTTTCCTGAAAGGTCTGTAAGAACATATGTGTTATTACTCATTTATATTTATATTAATTATAGTGCTCTGTATTATATAGAAGAATTTTGGGGGGCTCCTGTGCTTTCTTTTGTTTCTGTGAGCCTTTTGTTTCCCCTTCATGAGATCAATGAAGCTAATGTTATCTATCTGTCATAAGTACTTAGACAGATGAATGTGCTGGGGGGCCCGGGGACAAAAATTTTCTGTGCATGGTGTGCAGCCCTCACATGCTGGAATATTTAATGGCTCTTGGGCTGCTGTGTAGTAATGCGACTAAAATGTGCACCAAGCATTTAAGATTAATATAATCTGAAACCTAAATGATTTAATTAATGAAATAGCCAACGGTTTCTGGGGGAAGTATTTCAGCATTTATTAACCACACAGTTTATGGCAGAAAAACTCTGGAATAATATTTGTTGCAGGCGAAGTGATGCTATGCTATAAATGTTATACCTGCAGACTGTTCATATGTAGATTTATGTCTGCACTGTTTGTCTAGAGAACATCCTGTCGAGTCAAAAGTTTCAGTCCCAGGAAGAAACCCCACAGAAACCCCAGGACACTTGATGCTGAAATGATCAGATGATTGTCTCAGATAGAAAAACCCCGAGGAGGAAGTGAAACACACCGCACAGTGATGCCGGCAACCAGGGAGACTCTGTACTGTACCTGTACTGTAACTCCGTAGTGGTGAAAGTTGCCGGTCAGAGGTTCTTGGGTCAAAGCCTTCATTAGTTCGTTGGGGAAACCCTTAAACATCCTACTGGAGCTGGCCTCTGAAGGAAGAAAGGTGGAGGAGTGTTGGAAGTGAGTCAACAAACTTTATTTATAAGAGGACTAAACTTAAAAAAATGCAATATTTCATCAAACATAATTATTCAACATACATTATTAAAAACTTAAAATGCAGGAATAATTTGCAGACAGTAGCAGAGATTTTCTTTGATTTCAGTGCCAACACCCCCCTTTCTGATGTGTCACCTGCCTCTACTGACACCAAGTGGCATCATTCAGTATGTGCAGTTTTCTAGAAAGTGTTACCAAACTGTGAAACAGCTCATCTTAAATCTATCTAAAACATGTTCTCTACATCCAGGTAATAAATTGAGGCTGTGCTTTGACTTGAAAAAATAAAAGATACAGATAAATCCACCAACAAAAATACTGTGTGCTATCAGTCACCTGTGGTTAGGTTGAGGGGCAGTGCCACGTTCTCGGCTGTGGTGTTTGTCAGCAGATTTTCTCCGGCCACCAGCACAGTCAGGAGCTGCATGCCCATGCATGTTCCCCAGATGGGAAAGACGTCCCCTGCATCATTGGCCTGGAACACACACGGAGTGAGACGTTTAACTGCTTTGTGTCTGAAACTACAAAGCAACAACATGCATTCGCAATATTAAGGGAAAATCATTTTAACGATCACAGCGTAATATCCTCCTTTCAAATATTAAAGTACTGTGATATTGAGAATAAGTAGTTCTTTGATATCAAATATACAAGCCCTCAGTGCAAAGCTTGATTCATTTCAGAGTATTAATTACTGAAGAGTTAATGGTAGTAAAAAGTATTTTAATGTTGCCACTGGTTAAATTATTCTCATATTATCATTTGGTTTGGATTTAAGTATGTTCTATGAGCTTATTGCATGCTTTGCCAGAAAAATCTAAGAATACAAACTATAATTGTTGTTCTAATTTAAATGTAGTGAAATAAAAAAAGTTCATTAATAGCATTATAAAGCACCATTATAAATTAATAAATGAATGACAAACAGGCAGCTGCAGCCCTTGAGACATTAACAAATAAAAATAATGTTCTGCTGTACAAACCCTCAGAGCAAGTCTGTAAAAAATCTTCGCCACTCTGGCAAAGTCTGACGTCTCCAAATCTACAGCTCCCCCGATGAAAAGCAAGCTGAACAGGACATCACACAGTTAGAGCAGAAACAGGCTGAAGACTGAGAAATATGTATTTCAGTGTGTTTTTTTTTCTCTGAAACATCTTTATAGCTCAGATACAACTCACCCATTTATCTGCCTGAAGATGTTTTCATATTCCTCGGTAGTAAGAGTCAGTCTGTGTGTGACAAAGAAAACAACAAACGTGCTTCCTCATTCCATTTTTTTATTCTCACATAGTTTCAAGGGCATAAAATCACAGGGGCAGTCCAGGTGGAAATCAGGTAACAAAAAAATCAACTTCTTCTTTTTCCACAAAAGCAGCAAATGTCAACAGTGGTGTAACACAAACTAAAGTCACGGGTTAACCACGTCCAACTCATGACAGTCACGCCTCCAAACATGCCGTAAATAACTCTACAACACAACAATGTAAAGAAGCCCTGTAAATATTCTCATCCTGCAGATTAAAAATGTGGGTTAATCGTGTTTACTTTTACAAACAACATTAGAGGACTCAACCCACCTGATAGGCATCACTCTGCTGCCCCCAGCCTCGATGTATTTCACATAGGAGGAGGGTATGTAGGTGCTCCCGAAGGGCTTCATGACATCATCTGAGACTAACTGAGTCAAAATACCTGTGGGACAAACACACAGCAGCTGTGAACCTAAAATCAAAAGTGATACAGCGCCAAAGAATCTTTTTTTTTAATCTTCCTTACATGCACATTTCACTTACCTATCACAGGTCTGTCGTTCACAGCCTCCTGGTTGAGTTTAGTTGGCAAAGCCTTGCTGCAGGAGAGGCAGCAGGCGACAAACAAACACACATATGTTGAAAATCTTGAGCCGGACATGTCGTCGCCTCAATTATTTTAGACCAAGAAAGTCTTAAAGGTATGAGGCTGTCAGAGAGCGCTGATTTCTGAAAGAAGCTGCTGCAGGCTTATATAGGTCGAGTTGGAAGAGGATATAGTCAGTACAGGGAAGTAAGGAATATCCAGATTTACATGCGGTGACTCCTCCGCTGCCTGTGTGGCTGGGGCGAGTCAGCTGCTGAGGTAAACATAATTACTCTGCTGACAGCACGGACTTTTTGGTAAAAGTTTGATCGCTAATTGTGGTGGGAAACGATGCAGCTCCACAGGTCAGAGAAGGGTTTTGCAAAAAAAACAAATAAAATAAAAAAGTTCACAGAAATTACACGAGAGCATTCAATTAAGCAGCTCCTCGGTTCACACGGCACAAAGGAGCTGACAAACAGGTTTCAGTCTGAAAATGAAAGCTCTATTTATAGGATGTGAGAGGTGAGGAGCTCTCTGCAGAGGCATGAAGAGACTCTGAAAATGTGCATATTCCAAAACGGCAGCTGTGACACCGGAGTTATCACTCTGAGGGTTTTTGTGGATTTTAAATAAATGAAGTCATAGACCTTTCTCTGGTAATGCTATATAGATGTTTGATGATGATAAATTCTGTTTAGTCATATGCAAACTTGTATCTTACTGGAATACTTTTTAAAGAAATGTTAAGAGCAATGCAGTTTCTTTAATAGTCAGGCTTTCTACACAGATTGGGCAACAGAGGGAAATAAAAGTTGCATAATAACTGATGAAACTTTAGACTTAGTATGGTGGTATATTACAGTATGGTGGCCCTTGAGCTGAGGTGGTGTTAGTCTGTTAGGGCATTTAAATCTGGTGCTGTATTGTTTATGGGGCAGCAAAAAATAGTCTTCCTTTCACTTTAAGTACCTGCATTTTCACTTATGTCGGATAAAAGAATGAAAGGAAGGAAGGGAAGAAAGGAAGAAGAAAATAAGGTTATGTTGACAGCAAACAATTCAAAGGCAAATTATCCTATAAGCCAAAGGTTTTATGAAGCAGTAACCTGATCATCTGAAATGTTTCATTTTGGAAGACTTCAGGTCCAGGAAGTTAAAGACATCAGTCTGATTCGGGCTGATGTTGTAGTTTCACGAAGGGCCTTTATTTAAATTCTGCTGTGTGTGCCGTTTCTGTTTCCAAGTTTCCAATCAAGCTGCATCGGTGGAATAACTTGAATCTGCAGGAATTTCCTTTATGTCACTCACATGCTCATAGTGTGTGTGTGTGTGTGTGTGTGTGTGTGTGTGTGTGTGTGTGTGTGAGAGAGAGAGAGAGTCCTTGTAGGGGTGCTGATAGAGCACCACTGCAGACACCACAAACTCAGCAAAACCTTTGTCTTCTACAGGTTACCAGTAAGGTTAGTGATTGGGCAATTTGGGCCCTTTATCTCTTTATCTTTTTCCAGCAAAGTTGTTCTCTGCAACACTTGCAGGTCATGTGGGTCATTTACAGAGCCCCAGGGGCCCCCAAGAGTCCCTGATTAATTGCATATCAGATGGATTTGGCAATTTGTTGAATTGTGCACTAAAGTACAATAAATAAATAACACAAAAATAGAAACACAACAATGTGAAAAGGTCCTGCATGTCCAGCTAGGATTTTGCACCCATTTTGTAAAGTAAATTGAGTTTTTACACATTTCTTTTTAACAAAATAGCACAAACTACCTCTCACACAGAACATCTGAGTCCATGAAACGTCTAATATAGTCTTTTTCCGAGTCCCTGCATATAGTAAGGGCTGTGATGTGTCGGGAACATGATGGCGATGAGATTAATGTTGAACAAATGAGGTTTGTTGGAGATGGAGTGTAAATTGAGATGGTGTGACCACAGGGCCCATTTACATTTTATTGTTGAATTTCCTTCATATTCAGGTCATACAGTATTCATGTCTCCGCTGGACCACAATCCACCACCAGGTGGAGACAAATCACCTCAACCGCTACAGACAAGCATTCCTCCATCAACTGAGGCTGCTTAATAAAAAAAGATGATGCTCACCAGACAGCATGCAATGATCATTGTTTAATATTTGTAACACCCAAATATTAAAAGAAAGTCTTTTAAGCTGATCATAGCAATGATGCATTTGGTCATCTGGAGTTACATCACAGATTATACATGTATGGTTAAAAAAAAAGTCATATATATACATTAAAAGACATCCCATCAGTCCACTGTAAGTCCTGTATTCAGTATTAAAAACTTCATATATTTAGATTCCCAGAGTCTATTTAATTCTAAAATACTATCCATTACCTGTTTCAGCAACATAAAACATTAGCATTAACATTTTAATACAAAACCAAATAAACACTTAGTTTGGTCTTTGCAGTGACATGTTAGTCCAAAAAAAAAAAAAAAACTTTCCTGACATCCATACAAGCAGCAGTCGCCATCCTCAGAAAGGGAAACAAATAAAACTCAGATGGTTTCAATATTTCTCTGTAATGAAAATATACAAAATAATTAGATGTTTTTTATTTTAAATTAAGTGTTTACAGTAAACTAACTAAAATGGATTTGATGATTTAGTCCAAGATTCAGTGTGTGTCTGGCTCCGAAGCAACAATGGTAGAGGGAGACGCAGACAGAAGGTAAATAAGGCAGTTTTTTAAATAAAGCATAAAACAGTCAATGCAAAAACAACATAATGAGATGACGCCTCTCCCTAATGACATTAATATTCTTAATTTTGAATTTACAATGATCACAAGTGACAAGGAAAAATACATATATAGTGGAGGACAATGGTTTGATTTGGATTGTGACTTTCATGCAATGCGTTTGTTTGTTTACAAATGTCTGGTGTCATTTCCCTGAAAGATGCACATATTAACAAAACTATTCAAGGTTTCAGTGGTTTGGTTGGTTCTTGTCCTCAAAAGCCACCGAACGATCTTTCCTAAAGCTCTATTATAACGCTTATTATCTACTGACAACAAGACAGCTATTTCCCAGATCAGCACTACATAATAATTCTAGCAGGTTTTAAAATATGAATATGCGCACACTGAAAAAGATAACCATTAAATTGTCAGTAAGCATATTAAAAACACCCGATTGTTTGATTTGTGAGTGTGCTGTGGGTGTACACAATCGTCCCACAATGCAATGTGCAAGCAAAACTGAAGCATTACTCAGCTGCAAAAATTAATTATTTGCTCCTGAATATGGAAGACATGTTGTTTTCATCATTTCATCTATTAAAAAGAAACTCCCAACACAGGAAACTGGTCTTAATCGCACCACAGCCTACAACAGCTACTTACCCCTGAGCCTTTCAATTCCCTGACAAACATCTTTACACACATCAGCCAGCAGCTCTTCCTTCGGCTTCAGTCCATCCAGTAATACTAAGAAAAACAAAACAGACTCCATTTATTTGAGTTCTCAATAATTCTGTTGCACTGATAATAATCACATTGTTTATCATCATTTTTGAGGGCTCAAACACATAGAGGCTTTATCTGCTCTAATTCATGTTTATGTCATCAGCGTTACATGCTGCACACAGCATCTTCGACTAGGTGCTCACCTATTCCCGACACCATGTTCTCCATCTCCTGCCGGTTCTTCAGGTACATTGGCCACACGTGTCCATCAAAGTAACCAGGAGGATCAGGAGGCATGTATATCCTCGAACTGTCAATCAAAAAACCACAAAAGGAAAATCAAAACGTGAGGGAGGAAACTTTTTCGCTTCATTTTTGGTCCCTGCAGGTGAATTGTAATATATGGAAATTAAATGGAAACTAAATCCAATAAAAAAAACTAACAGAAAATCATCATAATATTCATAATCATAAAACGTGACACCTTCGTCTCCTCTTGCAGATGTCATAAGGTATCTCCAAGAAGTACCGTTTATCGAATAGGTCATTCAGAGGCCTGGAAAGATAAGAGATTACCAGGGAAGAGTTAAACCACAACAACACTTTACTCCCTAAAGACTTTGAGTATAAATCTCTATGTGAGGAAAACAAGTACATATTAAGTGCATATTGTAATCTAAGTACATTTATTTATAATCTGTTATTTATTACTATATGGTAAAATTGAAATTCTAGCGCATGTATCACTTTTCACAACACATTATTCTGCGTGTCCATCATTTCCTCATCATTTACTCTCATTTCCTAGAAAGATCTGTGTAACTTGGTACAAATGACCAATGTTTATTTATTGCAGTCATGTTGTTGATTTCTACATGAAGGTTCTTGAAAGAAAAGTCACATTTAAACTTTATGATATGATGTCAGCAGAGAAACTTTTTTTGCTTATTCAGCCAATTTGTAGTTACTTGGATTTAATTAATTAGAAGCCAAAACTCACACTGCATTTTCTCTAAAATTAATACCAAGTTACACAGTTCTTTCTTAGGAACTTTACAGGAAATAATAGGCCCAAACTTAAGTATTATCAGTATCATAAATGGAATCAAAGTAAGATTTTATGTCCAGTTATCGCAGAAATTGACACAATAGCTTCATCAGAGCCTCGCTTGTGTACCTGTAGTTGAAAATGAGGAAGCCCTCCACTATCAGCACAAACACGTCCTGATTGACTGCTCCTGTTGTTCTCTCTGGGTTTAGGACTTGCCGCCTCAGGAACGACTCGGGATCTCTTCGCCATGACTCAACATCGCTCATCATTTTGTCCATGTGGAGAGCATCGAGAGCTGAAACAATGCAAAAAAAAAAAAGATTTTCATCAAAAAAGTGCACAAACAAGCCTGTTAACCCGATACTACATTTAACATTCATTATAGGCAGCTTCTTTTTCATATGTTTCCTATACCTTGTTTCATTATAATCTGAAATTTCTCTGCATGACAGTAGACCATTATATGAAAGTTTGCAACCTTTCCAAGTTGCTAAGATTACCCTTGCATCCATCCATAAATCAGGAAATCTGTCCTCTATTTTTTTAACCAAAAAAGCATTGTTTGAACAGTCTTAGTCTGGCTGGTTATAAAAGGTCATAAGGCAGATAAGAGTGAATGATTCACTTACTTACAACTGATGAGTTTTATCAAAGAGCTTTACTTGTGATCTAATCAGCATCTTCAAGTTAACAAAGGGTCCTTACTGTCATATTGCTTAAACCCATTACTGTCCACTGGCACTACAGAGTCATCCTGAGGAAAAAAAACAAAACAAAAACAAACATCCACTGTGATCAATCAAGCTCTCACATTCGCAACATAGCTATGAAAAAGAAGTGACACTACGACACGAAATCACAGCTCACCTTAAAGTACGTATCCTGTGCGATGATGCAGCTGTTGGGTATCAGCTGGTGGAGACTCCGAGAGAGAGTGGATTTCCCTCCATTGGTGATCCTGAAAGAAAAACAGTGCACATCAATGAGAACATTTTTAATGCTGCGCAACATCCATTAAGGAGGATATTATGCACTTCAAACCATCAGTAAGACTTGAGAAGGAGCAATTTAACAACAGCTGAGAGGTTTGTTGACATCCGGTGGTTTGAATTCTCACCTTACCGCTGTGACTCCAGGGATGATTTATGAGTCATCACAAAGAAATAGTAACATCACCTGACACATGATGTCACTTTTTTTAAAAAAAAAATCTCGAATGTCAATATTATCAGCATCAGCCTCTGCACATCTGTGATTTCACCGCTGTGTGCAGTCCGAAGTGCAACAGACTTTAAACCAGAGAAGTTGCTTTGTCCTCGTCAGGTTAATATTTGAAGATACTGATATTCTAAAAGGGAGCAAAACCCCTTCACACTCTAAGCAGTAAAAATATAGAAAATTAAGCATTTTCTATGTATTGTGTCTGCAGGATGTTCATCTGTTCAACACTGATATAATAAAATAATAAGATAATAATAATAAAATACATCTGTGTTACTTTACATTTGCAAGAAAAAAAGAAAAACATTAAATTTCAGGCCTCTACATCTGCCTTTTTTCTTTCAGGCATCCTAAGTAAACCTTAATTTAGTTTCCAAAGCTCTTATCCTCATCTCTATGCGGTGATTCATGTTATGTAGATGTTTGTTTGCTGCCACGTGGATGTCTCATCCTGCACTGATCTGATGGCGTCCCTGCTGCTCCTTATTAACATGTGACATGTGACTTTTCTCATCAGTTACACCATAAACCACCTAAAAAGCAAACATTTTACACCATTATCTATCTGGCTTGCCAAACACATTGAATTATCCTTTAATAAGTCCTTTTTTTAACAATGAATGTTTGCAAATGATATGTCTTGCGATGTGAAAAACAAAAAAAAAACAGATGCATGAACTCAACAACAACAACAAACAAACAAACAACTTTTGCAGGGAGGTCAACACAGCAGCACTTTGCTCTGTGCAGGACTCACTCACCCGCCGACTCCGACAACCACAGTCTTCATCTCAGCTCGGTGCGCGGTGCCTGGCGGGGAAAACCGGCGAGAAAGCAGATGGATCAACAGCTCAGACTCACAATAAACTAGTGACCAACACAGACATGTTGGCGGTCACTGCTGCAACTGCACCGAGCACACACACTCACGCGTTTCCGCAGTCGGGCGCTCCTGATTCGCTCACGGGGCTGTGACGTCACCCACCACCTGCTCATTGATAAGACTTAAAAATAAAAGATTAAAACCAAAATGTGACATACAGGGAATTCAGTTGTGTTACAGAAGAGTTGAATTCTATTCTATCATATTTGAAACAATATCAGAACTTTTTAAAAATGTCATGCATATTAAAATGTATTAAAATGATTAGAGGGGAAATCTAGAACCATGAAATGTTTGGAGGCTTCATTTCAGCTGTATTTCTTTGTATTGTTGTCTCAGAGTCTCATTTTGTTGTCTTTTGTTGCACCGATGATAATGATAATGAATCTGTAACTGCAGTTATGTTTTTGAAACCCACTTCCCAAGTTTCATTGTGTGTAGTCATCATAATTTTCTTTGTTTGTCCAATCATGGTAACTGTTTGATCCCAACTAGGACAGAGACTAGAAAAAAAGTATGTCTCTTCACACACAGATGAGTTTAAGAGAGCGTGCGCTGCAACTAAATGCCTCACTGTGCTCCACTTATGATTTTGCATAAGTAGGTAAAGACGTTATGTAAATAAAAAAAGATGAGCAGAGGATTTCAAAAACTTATATAGAGAGATAGTTGAGTAAAGGTTCAACAATTCTCTGTTTTCCTAGAAAGTAGCACGGAATAGAAATACTCAAGTAAAGAGGAAGATCTATCTATCTATCTATCTATCTATCTATCTATCTATCTATCTATCTATCTATCTATCTATC